>VZQC01002789.1:736681-779216 GCA_009823505.1 Rhizomys pruinosus
ATTTTTAAATTTTTCATAATCTTTCCTTGAGGTTTTTAGTTGTTCTGTGTTATCTTCCAGGTCTGATATTCTTTGTTCTGCTTCCTCCATTCTGCTTCTGAGGCTTTTTCCATTTCTTTCCTCTTGAATGGATGAGTGTTTGACTTCCTTTTTCATTTTGTCTTGTGATTTCTTTAGTATTTCCATTTCCTTTTGGAACTTCTCAATCTCTTCCTGTAGCTCTTTGCTTCGCTGGTTGGTTTCCTTATCTTTTTCTTTCTTTTTTTTTAAATTGTATTTATTTTTGTATGTGTATGAATTTTTGTATGTGTCTGCATGTTGGTTTGTGCACCCGTGTTGTGCAATGCCATGGAGGTCAGAAGAGGGTCTCGGATTCCCCTGGAACTGGAGATCTCCTGGAATTGAAATTAGAGACAGTTCTCAGCTGCCATGTGGGCACTGGGGATCGAACCCGGATCCTCTGCAAGAGCAGTCGGTGCCCTTAACCGCTAGGCTATCTCTCCAGCCCTCCTTATCTTTTTCAACATGGGATCTTTTCAGTGGGAGTAGGGGGGGAATGCTCTTTAGCCCATCCGCCAGTACCTGTGCTTCATGTGATCTTGGGAGATCTCCGATCTCAAGACTCACACAAACTCACCTTTTATACCAGCCGGGAGGATAACTCCGCCCCCACAGCCACAAAAGCCAATCAAGGCAGACAACTAAATTAAATCAAACAACAATCCGCCTTGCTGAAGCCCCCAGCTTCTACCTATTTGTGCTTCAGGTGGTCTTGGGAGATCTCCCGATGTACCACATTTTTGTCATCCACTCGTCTATTGAGGGGCATTTGGGTTGGTTCCAGCTCTGTGTTATTGTGAAGAGAGGTTTGCACAAACTTAGTGCAACTGTTCATGCAGCTTTTTTTTTTTTTTTTTTTTTTGTCTTTTTGAGATAGGGTCTCCCTGTAGCTCCAGCTGGCCTAGCACTCACTACGTAGACCAGGCTGGCCTTGAACTCACAGAGATCCCGCCTGCCTCTGCCTCCTGAGTGCTGGGATGCCACCATGTCAGCTTTATTATGATAAACAAAAACTGGAAACACACAGACATTCTCACAAGGGCAGATAAACAAACTTCAGCAATGCTGACATACAGCATCTTAGTCCAATCCAGCAACTGTAATAAAATAACTGAGATTGTGTAACTTAAAAACAACAGAAATGTATTGCTCACAGTTTTTGAGAAGGAGGGTTAGGAAGTCCAAAGTTGAGATATAACAGATTCATCGTCCAGTGCGCACTCTGCTTTGTATGAGGCACCTTGTGAACGCATGTGTACTCCCATGACTGAGGGGCAGAGCATACCTTTCATCGGATTAATCTAATTCATGAGGCCCTCCCTTCATAGAAGAGGCACTTCCTAAAGGCTTACCTCTTAATACCATCTCACTGAGCATAGGAGTTCGACAGGGGCTGTAGTACACAGCATAGAACTATGCTGACTGCAAAGTTGTAACTGGTTGCAAACTCATTCCCTTTACAGAACATTCCTAAGGATAACAAAGCGTTGCATTAATTACTTTTCTTGTTGCTGTGACCAAATGTCTGACATGAAGCGAGGTAAGGGAAGAAGGGTTTATTCAGGCTCTTGGCTTGAAAGTACAGTCCATCCTGGGGAGGGAGGGTAGACATGGCGGCAAAAGCAGGAGGCAGCTGGTCAGTTGCACCACAGTTGGGAAGCAGAGAAAGATGAATGCTGGTGCTTGGCTCCCTTTCTTTGTACTTAGTCCAGCACCCCAGCCCACTGGATGGTGCTGCGTCATTCAGGGTGGGTCTTCCTTCTTTGGTTAAATCTCTCTAGAAATACCCTTCACCCAAAGGTGTGTCTCCTAGGTGATTCCGAATCCAGTGATGATTACCTATCGCAAAGGTAAAGATGGAGAGCAGATCCGTGGTTGCTGGATCAGGAGAGATGACGGTATTACAAATGGCAGTAGAGGGAATGCTTGGTTGTGTGGCCATCGTGATGGTGGATCCACAAGTCTACAGAGGTGAGAAAATGTATAGAACTTATAGAACTTAAATACGCACATGCACACACACACACACACACACACACACCACGCACACCCCACACACCCACACACACACACACGCGCGCGCGCGCACACACACACACACACATACCACGCACACCCCACACCACACACACACACGCGCGTGCACGCACACACACACACACACACACCACGCACACCCCACACCACACACACACACACACACACACGCGCGCGCACGCACACACACACACACACATACACATGCAGTGCAAGTAAAACTGGGCATCTGGGGGCTGGAGAGATGGCCTAGCAGTTAAGAGCTCCAACTGCTCTTGCGGAGGACCTGGGTTTGATCCCCAGCACCCACATGGAGGCTGAGAACTTTCTTTAACTCCAGTTCCAGGGGAATCCGACACCCTCTTCTGACCTCCATGGCATTGCACGACATGGGTGCACAAACCTACATGCCGACAGTACATTCATACACATACAAAAATAAATAAAATAAAAAAAAACTGGGCATCTGAATGAAATGGGTATGTTATATCAGTGATGATGTAGTAATTGTGATTTTACATCTAGTTTTGCAAGATGTCAGTGCTACTGGAATTGGTTACTCGGGATCTTTCTACATTATTTCTTATGTTTGTGTATAAAACTTTAATTATCTCCTGATAAAACATTAAATTTTTAAATATTTTATGTGTATGAGTGTATGGCCTGAATGTGTATATGTGCACCATGCCATGCAATGCCCATGGAGGATAGAAGACAGTGTTGGATCCCCTGGGACTGGAGTAACAGGTGGTTTTTAACCACCATATGGGTGCTGGGATTCGAACTTGGGTCTTCTGTAAGAACAGCTAGTGCTCTTAACTACTGAGCCATCTCTCTAGCCTAAAGACTTTCAAATTTTAAAATAGCAATGATTTAGCATTAAACAAAAAGGTAGACTACAAAACTTTATGTGTAATATGAACAATGATTTTTGTTTTTTGTTGTTGTTTGACACAGGGTCTCTCCCTGTAGCTCCAGCTGCCCTGGAACTTACTACAAACAGCAGACTGCCTTTGATTTCACAGAGATCTGCCTGCTTCTGCCTCCTGAATGCTGGGATTAAACGGCATACAATAGCATGCCAGGCCAAAAGTGCTATTTTAAGACCTCAAATTTAGGAGCTGGGATACAGTTCACTGGTAGAGAGCTTCCCAAGCAGGCATGAAGCCCTAGGTTCAATCTCTAGCACCAAAAAAAAAAAAAAAAAAAGAAAAAAAAAAGCCCTCAAAATTTATGCCTGACAGCTACTAAAGGTAAACAGTTGACAACACATGACCCAGTAGCTCCGTTCCTCAGTGTATTTCCTAGAGAAATAGGTGCTCATCAGACAATGTGTAGAGTTAATAATAACTGTATTCATGACAGCCAAGCACGGGCAAAAATCCAGATGTCCATCAATAGTAGAATCAATAAAATGTGTGTAATCCATAATATGGTGGTTTGAAAACCACAAACGTGCTACACAAAACCTTGATGAACCTGCTGATAAAATAAAAAACAAAGCAATATAAAGATGGTGCAGCCACCGGGAAAAATATCATGGCTTGTCCTCAAAAAAATAATCCAGTCTTTCCACTCTGGATATATAGTCAAAAGAATGGAAAACAAGGTCTCAGGCCGATGTCTCTACAACCAGGTCCATACCAGCCTTGTTCACATTAGTGAACAAGTGATAGAAGCAACTCGAGTGTTCATTGGTGGATGGACAAGCAGAGTGTGAGAAACCCAAAGGCATAATTCATTCAGCCTTTAAAAGGAAGGGAATTCTATACATGCTGCATACAACCCAGATGGAATTTGAGGGGTTTGTGCCAAGCAGAATAAGCCAGATACAAAAGACAAACACTGCGTGTGATGGTTAAATTCTTAAGTTCACACACCTGAGGAATTACTTGGAAAAGAAGTCTAAGTGCATTTTCTAGATCAAGTTGGCCTGTGGGCCTGTCTATGAGAGATTAATGGATACATTAACTGATATGGAAAGACCCTGCCAGAAAAGTGGACAGCACCATTCCCTAAGCTTGAGTCCTGAACTCTAAAAAAGAGAAACGGAGCTGAGCAGTAGCATGAATAAGTTATTAATTCACTGCTCTCAGCTCCTGAATGTGAATGGCATATGACTAGAGAGGCTTCAAGTTCCTGCCATTTTGACTTCTTTTTTTTTCTTTTTTTCCATCTTTTTGAGACAGGGTCTCCCGGAACTCACTATGTAGGCCAGGCTGGCCTTGAACTTACAGAGATCCTGCCTGCCTCTGCCTCCTGAGTGCTGGGATTAAAGGCATGCGCCACCATGACATGCATTACCACTCCCGGCTCCATTTTGACTTCTTTGCAATGATGGAATAAAATAAACCCTTTCTCCCTGAAGCAACTTTTGCCAGGGTATTTTATCATAGCAATAGGAAATGAAACTAACCACCATATAATACCATTTATATGACATACCTTGGGTAGCCAAGTTATTAGAGAGTTCCTGGTGGTTCCTGGGAGAAGGTGAAGCTGGTGTTTAATGAGTACAGAGTTTCAGTTGAGGGAGATTTTAAAAAGGTTTGGAGATGGATTGTAGTAATGGTTGTACCACATTGTGAATGCATTTAATAACACTAAACAATATGATTAAATATTGGTAAAATAAGCCTGGCATGGTGGCACACATTTTTATTCCCAGCACTTAGGAGGCAGAGGCGGGGGCTCTCTGTGAAATGGAGGCCAGGCTGGCCTATAGAGTGAATTTCAGGCCAGCTAGGGATATGGGGAGACCCTATCTCAAAAAAGACAAAAAGGAATTGACAGATAGGGGCTGGAGAGATGGCTGAGGAGCTAAGAGCAACTGCTGTTCTTCCAGAGAGTCCAGGTTTAGTTCCCAGCACACACGTAACAACTAACAACTGTCTGTAACAACAGTTCCAGGGGATACACAGTCCTCTTCTGGTTTCCTTAAGCACTGCACACACATGGTGCACTTACATGCATGCAGGCAAAGCACTCATACACATAAAATAAAAATAAAATCTAAAATTGGTTTTTAAACTGGTAAGGTAGTAAATGTTATGTGTATTTTAAGACAAGGTAAACACTGGAGAAAAGAAGAAGAAAGAAGTCAGATACATAGGATATAATTCTGGGGGTTCCATTTGTTTTGTTTTTGTTTGGGGGTTTATTTTTTCTTTTGGTTTTTTGAGACAAATTCTCCCTGGAGCCCCAGCTGGCTTAGAATGGCTTATGTAGACTAGATCTCCATCTCACAAAGATCTGCCTGCCTTTGCCTCCTGAGTGTTGGAATTAAAGGCATGCATCACCACTTCCAGCCCAAGATACAATTCTTTATCAAAGTTGAAGAGCAGACTTGAGCCCATCAGTACCATGTCATGAGGTGGAGGTGGAGGGTTCATGGGGTCCCTCCCTTCCCTGAGGATTCATATGCAGTTAATAGCTGATTTGGGAAAGAGACATTTTCTTCAGTGGTGTAGCCATTTGAAGGTCACCCATGCTCCTGTAAACCACACTGATGAAACTCATTGGTTTATTAAAAGAACAAAAAGGGCAGGCAAGATGGCTCAGCTGGTATAGCTGCTTGCCAGCAAACCAGATGATCTGAGTCCATCTCTGGAACTAACATAGTGGAAGGTGAGAATGTATTCACATAAGCTGTCTTCTGGGCTCCATATGCTTGCCATGGTATATGTACACCCACACACATACAGGCACCCTCAACCACCCCACACACAAATAAATATAATTTTTTAAAGTTTTTTTAAGATATTAAAATAGAAGGGAGGCTAATTGAGAAAAGGGAGAATATTAGGGGAGGGGGCAAGAAAAGGTAATATGATCAAAAAGTATTATGTGGGGCTGGAGAAATGGCTCAGCAATTAAGAGCACTGACTGCTCTTGCAGAGAACGGGGGTTCAGTTCCCAGCACCCACATGGCAGCTAACAACTATCCTTAGCTCCAGTTCCAGGGGATCCAACACCCTCTTCTAACCTCTGCAGGCACTGCACAACATGGGTGCACTTATAAACATGCAGGCAATATACACACTCCTACACATAAAACAAATAAAAATAGGGGCCTGGAGAGATGGCTGAGCAGTTAAGAGCACTGGTTGCTCTTGCAATGGACCCACGTTCCAATCCCAGCACCGACATGGTGGCTAAAAATTGTAACTCCAGATCCAGTGATTCTGATGCCCTCTTCTGTCCTCTGTGGGAATTGCACAACACAGGAGCACTTACATACATGTAGGGATAACACAGATACTCAGAAAAATTTAAAAATAAAAATATTAGCCGGGTGTGGTGGCACACACCTTTAATCCTAACACTTGGGAGGCAGAGGCAGGCAGATCCTTGTGAGTTCAAGGCCAGCCTGGTCTACAGAGTGAGTTCCAGGACAGCTGGGGCTACAGGGAGACACTGTCTCTAAATGAGAAATAAAAATAAGCCAGGCGTGGTGGCGCACGCCTTTAATCCTAGCACTTGGGAGGCAGAGGCAGGCGGATCTTTGTGAGTTCAAGGCCAGCCTGGTCTACAGAGTGAGTTCCAGACAGCTGGGGCTACAGGGAGACCCTGTCTTGAAAAGACCAAAATAAATAAATATATATATATATATAAATAAATAATAAATAAAATATTAAAATATGCTTATGCATATGAAAATGTCATAATGAGGGCTGAAGAGATGGCTCAGAGGTTAAGAACACTGACTGCTCTTGCAAAGGACCCAGGTTCGATTCCCAGCACCTACATGGTGGCCAAGAACCATCTTAGGCCAGGCTTGGTGGCCTATGCCTTTAATCCGAGTACTCAGGAGGCAGAGGCAGGCGGATCTCTGTGAGTTCAAGGCCATCCTTGGTCTACATAGCGAGCTTCAGGCCAGCTGGGACTAGAGGAAGACTGTCTCAAAAAGACAAAAAAAAAGTCATAACGAAGCCCATTATTATGTGTTATTAATATGTTAATAAAACATTTAAAAAATCTTTTATTTAAAAAAATTTTATTTTGGGGGGCTGGAGAGATGGCCTAGCGGTTAAGAGTGCTGACTGCTCTTGCAGAGGACCTGGGTTCGATCCCCGGCACCCACATGGCGGCTGAGAACCGTCTGTAACTCCAATTCCAGGAGAACTCCAGTTCCAGGGGAATCCGAGACCCTCTTCTGACCTCCGCGGCATTGCATAACACGGGTGCACAGACCTGCATGCAGACAGTACATTCACAAGCATAAATAAATAAATAAAATAAAATAAAATAAATATTAAAAAATATATTTTTTATTTTTTGTATATGACTGTATTGCCTGCATGTATGGAAGTGTGCCCATGTCATACAATGCCTACAGACATCAGAAGAGAGTGCTGGAGGGCCTGGAACTTGAGTTAGGGACACTTGTTAGCCAATATTTGGATGTTGGGAATTAAACCCAGGTCCTCTGCAAGAGCAGCCAGTGCTCTTACCTGCTGAGCCATCTCTCTAGCCTCCACCCCCACATACACACACACACACACACACACACACGCAAAAAAAATTTTTTTTTAAAGCAGACTCCACATTTCCACGGTAAGTCAGAATGTGGGTGGGTGACTGAATTGAGTAGAATATGCATGGGAATGGCTCACTGGCGCCCTCTAGGGGCTAAATGTTGCTCTTCCTCTGATGGCGCAGTGCTCCATGCTCACATGCATGTGTTCACACTTCAGAAATCTGCACTCTGTTTCCAGCATGTTACAGCTAAGTTAACTTTTTTTTTTTGAAGCAGGGTCTCTAGTCCAAGTTGGACCAGAGCTCCCTAAGTTGCTGAAGATGATCTGAGCTTCTGATCTTCCCAGCAACACCTCCTGATTACAGGAGTAGGCCACCATGCCCATAAGTAGACACTTTTTAAATACTTATTTTATGTATTTGAGTGTTTTCTCATATCTATCTATATACATGCCCATAAGTAGACACTTTTTAAATACTTATTTTATGTATTTGAGTGTTTCTCATATCTATCTATATAAATGTATAGATAGATATAGATATAGATATCTCACTCACATACAGTGCCCATGGAAGCCAGAAGAGGGTACTAGATCCCCTAGAACTGGAGTTATAGCCAGTTTTAAGGCACCATGTCAGTGTTGGGAACCAAACTCTTATCCTCTGCAAAACAGCAGGTGTTCTTAACCACTGAGCCATCTCTCCATCCTTTTTTTTTTTTTTTTTTTTTTTTTTTTTTTACCTTTTTTGTCTTTTTACTAAGATCTCAAGTTTCATACCTGAAGTACAATTTCTCAGGCCTTACTAATTATTTATTTCTGGTTATACTTTCTTTTTGGGTGCTTAAGACCACAGTGTTAGCCCAGATTAACCAAGGTTTTTGTTTTCTCAAGGTCCGTTGAGGATCTGGTCCCCAGGGGTTTTTTTGGGGGTGGGGGGAGCCCCTGGCTCCTTTTGGCTTTTTATTTACCACTTCCATCCACTCGAGGACAAAGTCAGGTCTTGATAGACCAGGCTTCTCTTTTTGAAGCATGAGCAGACTTTCCTCTTTATAGACTGGACGCTGGCTGAAGTCGTTAGTGGATCTCCAAGACCTCCCTGCACAAGAAGACTGGTGACTCACATTTGCAGGACATTTCAAGAGTTGCCCCCATGCATAGTCCCCTGGGACTTGGTTGACCTCTGAGGGCAAGGAACAAAGTTACCCCTAAGTCCCCCGGCCAAATTGGTATGGCCCTTAAGTATGGTCGTTAAGCATCCAGAAAGGCTAAGTTATACCAGCCTGATACTTTTAACTACTATATAATATTTTAGAAAAGGCTTGGACAAAAGCTCAAGCAGCCTTGTATAAGAAATACTAAGGGGATGGAGAGATGGCACAGTGGTTAAGAGCACTGACTTCTCTTGCACAGGACCGGGGTTCGAATCCCAGTACCCACATGGCAGCTAAGAACCATCTTTAAGCTGGGCGTGGTGGCGCACACCTTTAATCCTAGCACTTGGGAGGCAGAGGCAGGTGGATCTCTGTGAGTTCAGGGCCAGCCTGGTCTACATAGCAAGCTCCAGTCTACCTGGGACTAAAGGGAGACCCTGTCTCAAAAATAAATAAATTAATTTTTAAAAAAGAAATACTAAGAAGCACTCCCATAAGATAAATACTGCGGTTAGACACAATGTCATGACAAAATAGTTCTTTTCCCCTCATTCTTTTGATTTTATGCATACATACCCTCCAAAACTGCCTAAGTCTGAAAATAAACGTTAGCTTAATTTTAAAACCTGTTAAGGGAGTCACAATATAAGAGCACAGTTGTTTTCAGATCACAAGGAATATAACATTAACGTTAACATTGCTTAGCTATACTTTTTTAAAATTTTCATTTATTTATTTTTTATGTGTATGAATGTACTGTCTGCATGTAGGTCTGTGCACCCATGTTGGGCAATGCTGAGGAGGTCAGAAGAGGGTGTTGGATTCCCCTGGAACTGGAGTTCTCCTGGAATTGGAGTTACAGACAGTTCTCAGCCGCCATGTGGGTGCTGGGGATCGAACCCGGGTCCTCTGCAAGAGCGGTTGGCGCTCTTAACCGCTAGGCCGTCCCTCCAGCCCCAGCGATACTTTTCTAATTGAACTTTTCTTGCATTTCATACAATATATTTTAATCATATTTAGATTCCTTCCCCTATCTGTACCCCCTATAGATCAGATTTCATGCATTCTGTCATATATGTTAAGGCCTATAGAGTCAAGTTTGTGTTCCCAGATGTCCCTTTGTGTGAGTTCACCCACTGGAGCCTGGTCAGCCTATCTAGTGTTACTCCCTTAAAGAAGACCAACTTTCCCTCACCCATTAACACTTACGCATCGATTAAAATATGGAAGGAGGTCAGGTGTGGTGAGTATAAGGCCATTAATCCCAGCACGGGAGAGACAGGGGCAGATAGATCTCTATGAGTTCCAGACCAGCCAGTTTATCCCAGCCAGCACTACACAGGGAAACCCAGTCTGAAAAGGAAGAGGAGAGCCGGGCATGGTGGTGCACCTCTTTAATCCTAGCACTGCACTTGGGAGGCAGAGGTAGGCAGATCTCTGTGAGTTCGAGGCCAGCCTATTCTACATAACAAGTTCAAGTCACCTGCCTAGGTGGAAAGCTGATCTAACCCAGGGACCAGAGTTGCTCATCTGACTGAGTCAAAGTAGAATGGAAGTAACAATGGGGAAATACAGGAAGTGGAAAGAGGTTCAATCTTTCCCTCAACAGGTGTTTCCTACCTTCTTCTCATCTGCCATTTGGTGAGTGACAAGTGAAGTCATCCGGGTCCCCTGTTCAGATGGGCCCAATCCCACCTAGCTAAAGCTCTACTGTGGCTTTCCTGAAAGTCTTAATACTTTTTGGTTGAGGGTCTCACACTTTATTTTGCAAATTATATAGCATGTTCTAGGGACAGTGACCACTCAAACAAACCATGCCCCTCCCTCATGGATATTATGTTCTAGAAGGAAAACAAGGAAGGAACAGTGGAGAAGGCCAGGAGGCAAACATTTGCCGATTGCACTCTGGGACTGGGGAAAGGGCACAGGTTGTCCTTTAAGCTGGAAAGGCAAAACTCAATTCTTCTTACAATTTCATTACTGAGAAATTCTATTGGCCCCGGGAGCATTCTGCTCAGCAAATTGAACTGAAAACAAAGGGCATCACTGCCTCCCCAGGCGTCCGCGCAGCCGGCTGCCTGTAAATCAGTGCCAGCAGGAGGGGCGTCTCAGCAAGGCTAGCAACGGCCACTCCGTCTGACTCCCTGGAGCTGGGTCTGGGGCAAGTCACCCTAGTGGAAGAAAACAGACACTGATAAGTGACCACATAGTACCCAACCCTCCTGTCCATCATCTCCTGTGACCTGCCCTCAGATGGTCCCTCAGAGCCCAGAAGCCTTATAGACTCACGCATGGTTCTGCAGCCAGTCAGTTAATAAACAGGGGTGGTATCCATCCCAGGATTGCCTGGCTCCCACCCCCAGGACCTGTTAACCCACTCGTTGCACTCAGTACATTCATCCTGTGTGAATCCCAAAAGAGCTGTACTTCCTCTCATCCTTGACCCTTGGAAGAGGAGGTGCCATGGCCTGGGACAGGTACACCTTTAGATCTGTCTACAGGTTTTCCCACCAAATCTTTTCACAAAAGAGTGACTTGCCTGGTCATTCAGATCCAGCAAGCACATTGGACCTGGAAGTTTGATAGGATTTTATCCCTAGCACAAGGGTACTGTAGCTTCTCCACATTGTTAGGGTCTGACCTCATGGTCTTTCTTTGATTGGCTAGTTTAAAAGAATTGGCACGCTGGGCGAGGTGGCGCAAGCCTTTAATCCCAGCATTCCAGAGGCAGAGGCAGGTGGCTCTCTGTGAGTTCAAGGCCAGCCTGGTCTACATAATGAGTTCCAGGACAGCTGGAAGACCCTGTCTCAAAAAGACGAAAGAAAGAAAGAAAGAAAGAAAGAAAGAAAGAAAGAAAGAAAGAAAGAAAGGAAGGAAGGAAGGANAAGGAAAGGAAAGGAAAGGAAAGGAAAGGAAAGGAAAGGAAAGGAAAGGAAAGGAAAGGAAAGGAAAGGAAAGGAAAGGAAAGGAAAGGAAAGGAAAGGAAAGGAAAGGAAAGGAAAGGAAAGGAAAGGAAAGGAAAGGAAAGGAAAGGAAAGGAAAGGAAAGGAAAGGAAAGGAAAGGAAAGGAAAGGAAAGGAAAGGAAAGGAAAGGAAAGGAAAGGAAAGGAAAGGAAAGGAAAGGAAAGGAAAGGAAAGGAAAGGAAAGGAAAGGAAAGGAAAGGAAAGGAAAGGAAAGGAAAGGAAAGGAAAGGAAAGGAAAGGAAAGGAAAGGAAAGGAAAGGAAAGAAAGAGAAAGAAAGAAAGAAAGAAAGAAAGAAAGAAAGAAAGAAAGAAAGAATCGGCACAAAGGAAGAGGGATGAGGTTGGGGTTGGCCAAAGGTGGGAGCGGGGTGAAGGGGAGGCAAGGGCTCTGCCACCCTAAGCCATCAGGTTCAAGGAATGTATCAGAGCCTTTTCATAAACAAAAGTCCTACAGGGTGTTGGGAAAGGGATGTTGGGTTAAAAGATTAGAATTCCTTATCATAAACAAAACCTTTTACAGAGTTTGAAAGAAAAGACTTATATATGATGCTCCTTACAAATACCCTAGTAGGGCAGGAATAACCCTCAAGCTACCCTGTCCATTCCTTCCCATCCTACCCTCCACAAAGGCTGGGGTTTCTGTTTTATTTGCTCAAGACCTTCTATCCAGAACAGCACCTGGCTCTGACCCTGGATATTACTGAAGACAAACTATTTCAGTGATAGTGATGTGGAAATGGGATCCTTTGATTGTCCCTGGCTGGATCTCAGCTGACTCTGGATTATCCTGACCCAGACAACAGGGTCTGCCATTCACCCAATCACTCCACTGCTCCCTTCCTTCATTCAACACTCTGGTTTACCAGTCACATTAAGAGAAACTGGCTGCTGCCTGCAATCTGGCTCAGTGGAAGAACTCTTGCTTAGCCTGAGGGGCCCCGAATTCCACTCCCCAGCACTGAGACGTGAGAAAAGGAGAGACAGCCAGAAACAGAGAGACAGAGACAGACACAGAGACAGAGACAAAGAGAACTCCACATAAGGTAGCACCTTGCTCAGCCCCTGCTTCTCTCTCTCACCGGACAAATCTCTCTTTATGAGCAAGGTAGACCCCTCCCCCAAGGCCTTTAAGAAGAGCTGGCCCGCTAGGGTGGTGGCACATGCCTTTAATCCCAGCACTTGGGAGGCAGAGGCAGGTGGATCTCTGTGAGTTCAAGGCCAGCCTGGTCTACAGAATGAGTCCCAGGCCAGCTGGGACTAAAAGGGAGACCCTGTCTCAAAAAGACCAAAAAAGAAAATAAAAAAAAAAAAGAGCTGGGCCAGGCGTGGTGGTGCACACCTTTAATCCCAGCACTCAGGAGGCAGAGGAAAGTGGATCTCTGGAATCTCTGTGAGTTTAAGGCCGGCCTGGTCTACAGAGCAAGTTCCAGGCCAGCCAGCTGAGGCTACAGGGAGAACTTGTCTTGAAAACACACACACACACACACACACACACACACACACACACACACACACAAAGGAGAGCTGGGTTGGATCAGACACAGGCTCCGGAGGCAAGGCCAGCTGTCAGTGTCTACAAAGCCATGGCTTCCCCGCATGGTGCCTGCTCTTCCTTCCTGCCGTCTTCCTGGAGTCCAGGTGACTGTTACCATGGAGTGGCTAAGCAAAGCTCCTGTCATCCTCCCACAGGCGTGGGCCCAATATGACTTCTCAGCTATAGGGAGGCTGAACGAGGCTGCAAGCAGCAAGGGAGATCTGCTTCCTTCTCACTACTTCTGCCAGGTCCTGCCCTCAGGCGGCCTCACCGCCTCTAGGGTCCATGTCACTATGACGAAGCTCTTCATGCATGGCCTCTTCCCTCTATGAGGCAGGCCCTTACAGCCCAGAGGGCCCCGCGGCCCCACAGCAGGCTGACACAAGCCCCACCTCAGGCTATCGGTGAAGGCACTTCTTTGCTGGCTCCAGGTTTCACAGCAGCTGTGGCTTCCTCCTGCATCTGGTTCTTAACCTGGCATCTGTTCTTGGGCTTTTCAAAGAGCTTTGTCTCCATGGAAGCTCCCTGAGGCCCCTGCTGTCCCCACCTCATATGAGAGGCAGGGAAGGGTATGAAGCAGCTACCTACCACCAGGGCCTGTGTGACCAGTCACAGACTTGGTGGCTGCAGTCAAGGGTGGCTGAGAGGCTCAGGTGGCCAGGTATCTCCTGGTACCATTCACATTCATTCATATTCATGTTCTCTCTCTCTCTCTCTCTCTCTTTCTCTCTCTCTCTCTCTCTCTCTCTCTCTCTCTCTCTCTCTCTCTCTCTCTCTCCTCTCTCCAGACTGCCAAGCAACGCTGATCACACTTGAATCAGTGTCCCTCATCATCAAAGAATCAGTGACTCACAATGATACCCCCTGAGGTCCAGCTCTCTTGTCTGTGGGATTTCACAAGTAAGATGAATGTGAACACAGGGACTACTCTGCACCTGGCCAAGCAAGGGACGTTTATTTCCATGATAAGCAAGCCAATTCCCAAATCAGGATCTGTTTATGTTCTGGGTCTCCAGCCACCTGTTCAGCCTCAAAAACAAAGTCCAACTTCCAGGCCAGAAAGAAACAAGCTCTTTAATTGGCAAAATGGCAGATGGTCATCCTGGAAGGTGGCAAATGTCATGGGGGGGGGTCCCTAAAGGGAACAGCTCCCTGCTGGGAAACCTGGGGTGTTCTGGGTGTCCCTTCATACCAGGGAGCAGAAGAAACCCCCTTCCCCATCTTCTCTCAGTGACTATAGGAGCCGGCAGCAAGAACTCCAGACCAAGCTGCAGAACCAGGCTGCTGTGTGTTTTTCTCATTTGGGACTGGAACTTGGGTTGAGAGGTTCTAGCTAAACTTACCTAACAGGTTTGTTGCTGAAGGCAAGCAGGTAGGAGCAGATGTCCTCTGGGAGACTCAGAGGAGGATGACCCCATCAGATAAGGAGATCAGGTAATCAGATCAGCTCCATTTCTTGACTAAATTGACCTGACTCCATAGGATTATTTTGTTGTTGTTATTGTTATTGTTCAGATCCTGTTGTATAGCACAGACTGGCTTAGCACTCACTATGTAGCCCAACATGAACTTAAATTAATGGCAATCCTCCTGCCTCAGACTATCAAATGCTAGGCTGTTAGGTGTGAGCCACTATGCCTGGCTTCCACGGGATTCTTCCTGAAATTTCCAGCCCAGATAGATATAAACAGTGCATCTGAAATCAAGAGCAAGTTGGAAAAGAGACCAGGGACTTTGTGTGGGGCTGGTCAGCAAGACAATGTCCTTTTCACAGACAGACACCTTCATTTACTGTCTCAGTGCCTGTTGTTTTTCCTCTAAAGGCTAGCTTGGCAAAATGGCAGATGGTCATCCTGGAAGGTGGCAGGTGTCATGGGAGGGGGTCCCTAAAGGATACAGGAGCTCCCTGATGTTCTTCCCATAAAAGCTCCTGTTAGGCATATAAACCCCCACCTCCAGTTCTTCACAGAGCTACTCTTTTTTTATAATTTTGTCTTTTAAAAAAAATTTTTTTATGTGTCTGAGTGTACTCTTTACAGGTAGGTTGATGCACCCGTGTCGTGCAATGCCACAGAGGTCAGAAGAGGGTGTCGGATTCCCCTGGAACTGGAGTTAAAGACGGTTCTCAGCAGCCATGTGGGTGCTGGGAATCGAACCCCGGTCCTCTGTAAGAGCAGTCAGTGCTCTTAACCACTGAGCCATCTCTCCAGCCCCAGAGCTACTCTTTATACTCATAAACAACCCTTGGCTTCTTTCCTGTTGGTCTGTCCGCAGTTGAATTTTTAGGACCCCAAACTGAACCAAAGTGAGAAGAGGAAATCTTTCTCCCTACCATCTGCTGTGTGACTATGAGAGCTGTCTTTGAAAAGGCCTGGAGACTCTCCCTCGGGGCAAGCAGACATTTGGCCTAAGGGCTTATTAAATGCTCTGTGGCAGCCAGCCACTCAGCCTTGTAAGGGAAGGAATTCAGAGGAGCCGCCATCAGCTTCAATTTGGAGAATGGGGATAGGTGGGTCATAAATATTCACCATGAGGAAATCACAGCCCAAGAAACTGCCACCAGGGCTGGGGACACTGGCTTTGATGCCATCTCTCCACTTCTTCCTCCTGAGCAAGATGATGGGGAACAGAGCCGAAGTCTAGGGCACTGAGGGATGAGGGAGAGAGACCCTCACCACCACAGGTACCTGGCCAGGGGCTGTGTGCAGCCCAAGTGTCTCATGCCTATTGCATCTTCACACTGAGGAATGTACCAGGCAGCATGATACCTGCTTTCTAGTTCATTCCATACTTTCATAGTGTAGAAATCTCCAGCCAGCCATGAATGGGGTCAAGGTTGCCATTTGGCTTGGGTAATGAGGAGATGTCTGTCAGCCCCCTGTACTCTGCAAGCCTGCAGATCAGTCCACGTCACGATGAAGGATCCTGGCTGGAGACCCTTTAGAGGCAAGACTGTTCAAATGTCCTCTGGTCAGCCTCTTCCCAGCTCTGTTATGGGATCCCCTGCTTCCTATCATGGGTTTCCCTTTGTCCACTTACTCCTTAATTATAGAGTCATTAAGTAATTGTTTACTGAGCACTTACTGTGGAGCTGGTGCTATACCAGAGCCAGGAAAACTAGGCAAGAAGACAGTAAGGAGGGTTCAGGGGAAAGTCTGGCCACCCTATAAACAAGAAGACAGCTGATAGAGATGCATGGGAGGAGACAGAAGAGGTACTTTGTGAGTCATGTCTCCAGGGCTGTGACAGACCTCTTTTGGGGGCGGGGGATATACTGAGATTGGTCTCATTTAGCCCAAGCTAGCCTATAAAGCTGAGGCTGGCCTTGCTCTTGATCCTGCTACTTCCACCTCCCAAAGCCTATGATTACAGGTAAATGCTGCCACTTCCATCACGACAGACCTCCAGATAGGTGTCATTTGTGTGTATAAATCAGCTTCCGGGGCTGGAGAGATGACTCAGTAGTTAAGAGCACTGACTGCTCTTACAGAGGACCCAGGTTCAATTGCCAGCACCCACACAGTGGCTAAGAACCGTCTTTAACTCTAATTCCAGGAGAATCCAATGCCCTCTTCTGACCTCCACTGCATTGCACGACACGGGTGCACAAACCTACATGCAGATAGTACACTCATACACATAAAAAAAAAAAAATTAAAAAAAATCAAGCTGGGTGTGGTGGTGCACACCTTTAATCCTAGCACTTGGGAGGCAGAGGCAGGCGGATCTCTGAGTTCAAGGCCAGTCTGGTCTACACAGAGAGCTCCAGGCCAGCTGGGACAAAAGGGAGATCCTGTCTAAAAAAAAAAAAAAAAAATCAGCTCCCAGCATGTCACCCTAAAATCAGCCCTGGCAAAGTTCAATGAGACTTGCCAAATCAGGTGTCACTGTAAACAGAGTCTCATCTGAAGTCTTAGAACCCATCTGCAATGATATTGTGGATCTCAGTGTCAAGAAATAAGTGAGAGCTTTGGGATGCTCCCACAACAGCAGCAGTGTAGCAGGAGTGTGGCAGCAAACAGGGCGTGGGTTTCCTATCAACAGCCTGGCCTCAGCGCCAGCCTAGCTGCCTCCCAGCTGTGCCACAAGAAGGTCTGTGTCTGCGCTGTCAAATGGAACCTCAGTGACCGCCCGGCCTCTGGAGCGGTGTGGAGGACTGAAGGTCATGGCATTTTCAGATCCATGCCCACAGGGCTGATGTGCACAGGGAAGGGTCAGCGGTTCTGTTCTCCCTGGGCCCCCGAACTCTAAGGGGTGAGGCCAGAAGGCACTAACACTAGCTAGGAGGCAGGTGGCTGCCTTGAGTTTGCAGAGTAGTAGGAAACTGAGACTTCGGGTGGAGGGCAGCATGGTACACAATAGGGACCAGAGAGGCCACCCTCATGAAGGCCGCTGCCCTACAGCCAGCTCTGCCTCTGGATCTCACTCCCCCACTCAGCTCTGGAAAGCCCAGTTAATTCAGAAGAGTCATTTTAATCAATTAGACGAAGTGTAAAATAACTGTTCGGCTCGGCTCAGGAAATGGGGCTTGTCGTTTCTAAGGCTTTATTGAAAAGGCATTAAGATGGAAAGATGTGCTCCTTGAAGGTGGGCAGTGAGGAGGGAGAGGCGGGGGCTGCTCTGCCACTCCTGCCACACTTCCTGAGCCTCTCTGACGACCCAGAAAACTACTACCAGCTGTGGCTGAACAACCCCTAACCCTCCCCAGGCCATTCACCTCCTGGATCGCCAGGAAGGGCTCTCTGCCTGGGGTCGAAACTAGCTCCCCTCCCCCCACCGCCCAACCGGCTCGGAAACACAGTGTAAGAAATTGCATGGAGCCCTGACTCAGTGTACACACCAGGCACAGGGAAAACTCAGCAGGTCCTAGACCTAGTACCTAGCCAGACCAAGCGCACCTCTTCCAGAAGAGCTCTTCCGGGTTTGGAGGTGGCTTATGGTCTCTCTGGAGGGAGGGTTATCCCTGGTTGCTCCAGCATTCTTCATCTGTTCTTCTCATCCATCACCGCCCTGATCTACCCAGGAAAGGATCATACAGGCAATGATGCAGAACACCCACGAGCACTGGATGTTCAGAGCATGATACATTATTTTTCGTAGGTTTCAAGTTATTGGTTATCTCCCCTGTGGCCATCCTGAGTAACTGTTGGTTCCTGAGAAACAGCTGGTCTTGAGTTAAATGTGGCTTCTGAATCATATCTACCTTCCAACACTTTGATTTGCCTCCTCTTCCCCCCAAAAAGGTCTCCAAAACATCAGTCCTGGGTAACCAGACGTGGTGCAGGCCCAAGGAGGCCCATAGGGCACTCTGAGCCCCTTTCCCACATTATATATGATGAAAATTCTACCCTTCAGGATTCAGTGAGGGTGTTCCACAGGGGAAGTGTGCTTGCTGGAGCTCTAAGCCACCCTGTAAATCCCGAGGTTAAGGCAGCTAGGTGCAGACAGGGGACTGGTCCCCTGTGGATAGGACTGGAAACCATTCTAGGAGCAGCTAGAGCCCACATAAAGCAGACTGAGGAAGAGGCTTCTGCCCTGGCGACATTGGCAGTGGATGGTAGCCTGGCCCTGTATGCTTGGCTGAAAAAGCTGAACCTAGCTTTGCATCCCATCTCGGTGGATAGTTAGACACAGGAGTGGCTGGAGGGGGGCTTCTAATGGAGGGGGGGTTCCCTCAGGGCTCGGACTCCTCCCATCAGAAAAGGGTTGTCTGCAGGGTTCAATTCTCTGGCCACGTTCGCAATAGCACACACCCTGTGTTTGTAAGTAACCCCGAAGTTTCTTCTCTTGGTCCAAAGATATCTAAATGACTTAAGTGGAAGAGGAGGAGGTGGGAGATGGGTTAACCAAAACTAAGTATGAAAAACCCTTGTGAAAACATACTACTTTGTAAGCTAATTTAAAATATAATTTTTAAAGTATTTTTGAACATAGGTACTCTGAATGGTTCCCCCAGGAGACACAAGTCATTAAATGAAAATCTCAGTACCAGGTATGGGATACCTGCCTACAGAGTTATTGGTCAGAAAGGCCCCAGAGGCCCTGAAAACAATCCAGACTATTATCATTGTTCTTGGTTGCCCACCAGAAATAGATAGTAAGATCCTATTGCTGAAGACATTGTGTACTTTGGTTGCAGGACATCCAGAAATCAAGCTAGAACTTGCCTAAAAACTACCTCCCAGCTGGCCACCTTCCACAGTGACTCAAGAAGCTACACAAGCTGCTGGGGGGAGGGAGGGAGTCATCAGTGATCTTATCCAGCATGCATGCTGCAATACTGACCTGTCGGGCATGATGCACCCACCGGTGCAATAGTGCCATGACTATTAGGGGGTAACCAACTACTTTCTGACTGGATTTGAAGCCTGCTCCACAGGAGGTAATTCATGCCTGGTACTGTAAACTTAGTTAAAAGCCCATGGCTCTGGAGATTATAGGTCATTAAGGGTAAGATGCAGAATTGTTTGCTAAATGGACATGTTGTCAAGCTACCTTCTAGATATTTATATTTATAGCCATAGATTAGAGCTGCTTTCAACCTTGGCCAGAGAAACTTCTTTTTGCAGAGGGCAGCAGTTAATGGAGAGACTTATAACTGGTCAAAGTTCTGAGAAAAAAAAGTGACTATTAGATACTCTGACCTAAATGAGACATCTGTATCTGTATCAACATCCCCCTCCCCCTCCCTGCAAGGCTCAGGGAGTATTATAGACGAGTACAAGAGCTGGAAGATGGGGAGGAGTGTGTGAAATGCTGTCTTCTGGACACGACATAGCTGTTGCTCTCATGAACTCATTATAGCTATGGTCACCTGCACAAGGTCAAGCCAACAAGATCAGTCAACATTCTAGTACGCAGCACTAATTAGAATCAATGGATCAAAAGGGGGGGGGGCTGGACATGGTAACATACACCTTTAAACCCAGTACTTATAAGGTAGAGGCAAGTAGTTCTCTATGAGCCTGAGGCCAGCCTCCTCTACATAGAGAGTTCCAGGCCAGCCAGAGCTACATGGAGATCCTATCTCAAAATAAATAAGCCAGATGTGGTGGCCCACACCTTTAATACCAGCACTTGGGAGGCAGAGGGAGGCATATCTCTATAAGATTGGGGCCAGCCTTATCTATTCAGAGAGTTCCAAGCCAGCTGGGTCTACAGGGAGACCATGTCTCAAAAAAAGGGGGGGGGGCAATCCAAGAAGGTGTGAAGTAGGGAGATGTAGGGGGAGTGTCTGGGGGAAATGGAGAGCAGGTTGGAGTTGAGTAGGATCAAGATGTATTGTTTACGTATATGAAACTGTCAAAGAATACATTTAAAATAGTCAAAAAGTAAAGCTATAACAGGGGTACTGAGGGCAAGGATCCATTGGGAAAGTGCTTGCCTAGCATATGTAAAGCCCGGAATTCAATCCCCAGTACCACATATATTGGACATAGTGGCACATACCTGTAATCCAGCACTCAGGAGTGGAGAATCATAAGTTCAAGGACAAGCTTGGTTGCCTGGTGAGTTTGAGGCAAGCTTGAGCTACATGAGACCCTCAAAAAATAAAATAAAATAGACCTATTTAACTAATGTGCCTCAAACATGGACCAATCTGACAAACACCAGTATGCCCCTTGCCAGAAGGCATTGACTGACTAAACTGGACTCCTGAGCTAATTTCAAGCCCATGGAGGATTCATCCCATGTCACCTCCCAGCTCATCTGCGTTTTTCAGTGGGAGACTGAGCCATCAACATGTAATGATGGCGATGGCAGCAGATGCAGTGGTGATGAGGTTAGAACGTAGAGCATGTGCCAAGTGCCAGGCCGTGATCTGAGTCCTCCAGGTATGTGGAGTTGAATCCTCTAACACAGCTAGGAAGTGGATGTAGTCACTGTTTCTACTACAAACTAAAGAGCCAAGGAGCAGTGATTACCACGTCTTGTGTCTCAGACACAGATGCTCCCTCTAAAGCCGTGCTCTAAAAGAGCAGCCTCCAGTGGGTTTGGTGGCACACGCTTTTAATCCCAGCACTTAGGAGGCAGAGGCAGGCAGATCTCTGTGAGTTCAAGGCCAGCCTGGTCTACATAGCAAGCTCCAGGCCAGCTAGGACTAAAGGGAGACCCTGTCTCAAAAGGACCAAAAAAAAAAAAAAAGCATAAAAGATTAAAATAAATAAATAAAAATAAATAAAAGAGAGCCAGGCGTGGTGGCACACGCCTTTAATCCTAGCACTTGGGAGGCAGAGGCAGGCAGATCTTTGTGAGTTCAAGCCCAGCCTGGTCTACAGAGTGAGTTCCAGGACAGCTGGGGCTATAGGGAGACCCTGTCTCGAAAAGACCAAAAAAATATCAATCAATAAATAAAAGAACAGCCTCCCTTTAAAATGAATAAAACCTGGAACGTACACCCTGGGATCCATTCAAAGCAGGTAGACATAATCCATGTAGAAATATTTCTAACTAAACTGCCGGGCATGGTGGCACACACCTTTAATCTTAGCACTCTGGAGGCAGAGGCAGGCAGATCTTTGTGAGTTCAAGGCCAGCCTGGTCTACAGAGTGAGTTCCAGGACATCTGGGCTACAGGGAGACCTTGTCTCAAAAAGACCCCCCCCAAAAAAGAAAAGAAATATTTCTATCTAAAATAGACACACAAGTCTGGGAGGTAGTTCAGTGGGTAAAAGCACTTGCTGTGCAAATGTAAGGACCTGAGTTTGAGTCCCCAGAACTTATATAAAAGTCAGACATAGTAATAGAAGTATCTGTAATCCTAGGAGACTCCGTAGAAGCTAGAGAGTGAGCTAGCCTGGTGTACAGAGGAGAACAACAGGAAAGACACCCTGGGTCAAAAAAGGAGACGGTAGGGACTGATACCAAGGTTGCCCTCTGGTCTCTGTACACATGCCATGGCACATGCATGCCAATATTCACACACACACACACATACATGCATGTGCGGGCATGCAGTTTGACGACTAGGAAGTGCACTTACACAGACCTGTTTCCTGCTGCCACAGGAAGGACAAACATTTGTCATGTACCTCATGGCAGATGGGTTTTTTTTGGAGGGGGTCTTTTTGAGTCAGGGTCTCCCTGTAGTTACAGGCTGACCTAGAATTCACTACATAGCCCAGGCTGGCCTTGATCTCACAGAGATCTGCCTGCCAAGTGCTGGGATTAAAGGCATGTGCCACCGCACCTGACACTTGGTACAGATGGGGCACTATAGATCATAGTGGACTGAGGCAGGAAGCTTGTTCAGAAGCCAAGGAACTTACCTCCCTGACCACACAGAGATAAGAGGCAAGGCTGAGATTCAAACTTCCAGGTCTCTTACTTGGAAGCACCAAGAGTCGCAGGAACTAGAAACATTTCCCCCTGGTCCAGGCAGAAGCAGGGAAGTGGGGAGGTGCACCGCTAGGCATGACAGGCCAGGCTTGCAGCTGGCTGCGGGTGGCTTGCTGCAGGCCCGCAGGCCCTTTCTATGCCATCTGCCTTGGCCTCCTGCCAGCCGCTGCTTGGGAAAATTGAGTTCCATCTGCTAGTTTTTTCTGTAGTCCTCATTTGGCAGAATCAGGGAAACTGAGACTCCAGGGCTATGTGACTTACCCAAGGCCACACAGCCATCCCAGCTTGGCACGGGTAGAGGAGGCACCGAGACGCTCTCTCCCTCTGCTGTCTCCTGCCCCCAGCCCAGCTGCCTACCACCGGCCCCTGGAACAGAGCCCCCAGCGCAGATGGCGGGCACTAACCCAGCCCCAGAGGCAGCGAACATATTCTCTCTCTCTCCTCTCTCTCTCTCTCTCTCTCTCTCTCTCTCTCTCTCTCGCTCGCTGGCTCGCTCAGTGCTGCCCTTTGTTTTCCTGGGTACAGGCTGACATTCACCATGGTGAGCTTGTGCCCCTTCTCAACACAACCTAGAGATAATTGTCCTGATTTCCTTCCAAGAGCAGTCTCTCTGAATTGCCTTCGCTGGCACAATTAGGCAGGTTTAGCTTGACTTTCACACTCCAGCTCTGAAAAAAAATCAAATCAACCAGGAAGCTGCGCCTCTCGGAAGTTCTCTGAGAGCTCCTTTGTGCAGTGAACAAAGCACAGACATAATTACCTGCTTAGCTGATGAGCTCGGGACCAGGTTAGCTAGTAAGAGAATGGGGGCCCACACCCCACTCCAGCCAGACTCTGCCCGCCCCATTACCAGCAGCTATTCTTGGAACAACCAGGCAGAGCCCACCACTGTCTCATGGGACATGTGTGGGGTGGCAACACCCCGGAGCCCCATCCTGAAAGGCCTAGTCACTGCTTAGAGCACCATCATAAACTGGTAGACTGCAGTCACTCCAATGGCCCAGCAAGCTCAGGTTCAGGCTGAGATCAACTGAAACACAAGTCTCCCTATAGATGCTCTGGCCCCCACCTAATGGTACAGCCAAGATGCACAGTCCTCTTAGCCAGGGGAAAGTAGCAGCTTCCAGCAGCCTCAGAAGGGGGACTGACTGCCAAATTGCAGCAGGCTGCAAGAAGTCCGATCTGTAGTTTTGGGGGACAGAGAATAAATGTTTGCAAGCACAAGGACCCAAGTTTGATCTCCAGAACCCACATTTTAAAAAGCCAAAAAGGGTGCTAGACTGATGGTTCAGTGGGTAAGAGAGTGCAAGCATGGGTATCTGAGTTCAGATCATGTAAAAAGCTGGGTATGGCCACACAAGTGCCTATAACTCCAGCCTTGCAGAAACAGGAGGCTCACTGGGGCTTGTTAGCTGCCAGCCTAACCTTGGGCTCAGTGAGAGACCCTGTCTCAAAGTAATGAGGCAGAAAGATACCAAATGTTCTTTTCTAGCCACCATGTATACTCTCCCACAGGTGTGTACACCCAAGCACAGATGTTTGCATATGCTACACACACATATCACCACACTCACATACATATATACATACATATACACACAGAGTTAATTCCTCCTCCTCCTCCTCCTCCTCCTCCTCCTCCTCCTCCTCTTCTTCTTCTTCTTCTTCTGCCTGGAACTCACTCTGTAGACCAGTCTGGCCTTGAACTCAGATCTTCCTGCCTCTGCTTCCTGAGTGCTGGATTAAAGATGTGTGCCACTACACCCAGCTTACTAATTAATTTTTAAAAAGAAAAAGGAGGGGCTGGAGAGATGGCCTAGCAGTTAAGAGCGCCAACTGCTTTTGCAGAGGACCTGGGTTCAATCCCCAGCACCCACATGGCGGCTGAGAACCATCTTTAACTCCAGTTCCAGGGGAGTCTGACACCCTCTTCTGACCTCTGCAGCATTGCACGACATGGGTGCACAGATCTGCATGCAGACAGTACATTCATACACATAAAAGAATAAATAAAAATAAATAAAAAGAAAAAGGAAGGAAAAAATGGAGGAAGGGAAGGAGAGAAGAAGGGAGAGTGTTGAGAAGCTGGGCTGGGCTGGCGGGCAGTGACGGACTACTCTGGCAGTCCCAAGGCAGAGAGAGGAGTGAAGGACATTGAGCCTTTCCAGTGGATGTAGGAATGAAGGAGAGGCCTGAGCATGGGGGATACCCTGACTCTGCCAAACCTATGAAAACCTACTCAGGCTGTGGTGCTGTGGTACTGTGGTGCCGTGGTGCTGTGGTGCTGTGGTGCTGTGGTGCGGCATCACTGTCAGCCTCTCCCACTCACGAGCTCGCAGTATGCCCCTTTGGTTCATTTGCTCGAAGCCAAGAAGCAGCACTCTGATGGAGTTCATCAAACATCACTCAGTGCGCCAGCTCTGGGTAGGCACTAGGGGGCTCCGAAGTTGGACCCACCTCACATCAGGGAGAAAAGCTGTTGGCCCAGAAAAGGGTTTTAGTCTGATCCAAAATGCTGAGGAGTGAAAAAATGGAAAATGTGTCAGAGGGAAGTCAGGGGAACTTCCTGGAAGAAGTGGCTCAGATGGAACCCAAAGTACATGCAGGATGCGGGGAACAGTGGAGAGGACAGAAGTAGGAGCACACGTGTTCAGTTCCAGCCTTGGGGAGGCCGAGGCAGGAAGATCACAAGTTCTAGGCTAATCTGGACTCCATAGTGAGACTCTGTTTAAAAAAAAAAAAACACAACAAAAACCCCATAAGCAGAGGCCAGTGAGACGGCTTAGCGAGTGAAGGCCCTTATTGCCACGTCCGTAACCCGAGTTTGATCCCTGGGACTTACATGGTGGAAGGAGAGAACCAACCTCCACAGTTCGTGTCACATACTTATAATCCCAATACTTAGGAAGTATTGCAGTAGGATCAGGAGTTCAAGTCATCCTCAGAATTGAGTCTGAGGCAAGCCTGTGCTACGAGAGCCAGTCTAAAGAAAATAAAAAGTTCAGAGGTTGGGCTAGGCATGGTGGCACACGCTTTTAATCCCAGCACTTAGGAGGCAGAGGCAGGTGGATCCCTGTGAGTTCAAGACCAGCTTGGTCTACATAGTAAGGGAATGGGGCTAAAGGGAGACTCTGTCCCAAAAAGACTGAAAAAAAAAAAAAAAAGAGGTCCAGCCTCAGGAGATAAGAGCACTTGCTGCACTTCCAGACGACTGCCACATAACAGCTAACAACTCTCTATAACTCCAGTTCCAGGGGATACGACACCCTCTTCTGGCCTCCACAGGCACTCTATACATATGGTACATTTATATATGAGGCAAAACACTCATACACATTAGATAAGCATTGAGATTTTTTTTAAAGAAAAGAAAAAGTCTAAAAGTGAAAAAAAAAAAAAAAAAAAAGAGGCAGTAGGGATTGGAAACACCCCAACCATCCCGGGCCCAGTATGAGTAGAGGACAGAACCTGAAAGGGCAAGTGCATCCCAGGTTGCAGGCACATAGAGACACCCAGAGAACCACTGGAGAGAAGGGAAGAGCCTATCACAGAGGGTCTTGAAGACAGTGTGACGGTCTGTGCTTCTCCTTGTGGGCCACAGGGACTCACTGAACAGAGGCAAGATTCCATGGGTCTGAGGACCACAGACAGGCTTCTGAACCAGAGGGCTCTTCTCCCTGCAGAGGTTGGCAGATCTGCATGACAGTGCCCTCTACCTGCCCCACCTCGTAACTGCTCCTTCTCAGCGGCTGACTGTGGCTCTGAGCAGCCCTGCAGAGCAGAGGTATACTGAGTTTTTCAACCCTAATTCACACTCCAAAACCTTGTTCATTTCAAAGCTGGATGCTTCTTGCATCCAGCTTTGAAATTGATACCCTGCTTTGAAAAATAGCCCTTCAAGGGGCTGGGGATATGGCTCAGTTAGGGCAGTATTGCACAGCTTGCTTGAAGCCCTGGGTTCTATTCCCAGCACCAGGAAGATGGAGCGCACCTTGGGCTCTTGAGAACTAGACCCAAGTGTAGGCACTAAGGCAACTCCTCCAGCCTGCAGAAGAGGCCTTGGGAGGGACTGAGGGAACGCGAGCTCTGCCTGGAGGGTGACCACAAGGGTTAGCGAAGATTGAGAAGTGCCAGTGGCTCTCTGGGACCTATCCACAGAATGCAGAGAGGAACCGGCCTTGTCATCAGCTCCGTACCAGAGCACCTGCTGATCACCGTCAACAACTCTTCAATTGCTCAGCCCTGTGAGGAAGAAGAGAAGGAGGAGGAGAAAGAGAAAAAGGAGGAGCAGGAAGAAGAGGAGGAGGGGGAGGAGAAAAAGAGAAAGGGAAGAAGAGAGGGGAAAGGAGGAAGAGGAAGAAGAGGAGCAGAAGCAGGTGCAGGAGCGGGAAGAGGGAAGGAAAAGGAAAACCCAGGCCTTGAGCTCCAGCACTGCATAAAACTTGGTATGGTGCTCCACACCTCTAACCTTGGGAGGTAGAAGCAAGAGGATCATTAAATTCAAGGTCAAGCATGGCTGCAGATGAGTTCAGTGCCATCCTATGCTACATGAACACAACAAAATCAAACCAAGGAAAGTGCTTGTTGTCTTATCTGGGAGCACAGACCCTCAAGAAAAATGTCACCCAAGCTCTTCCTCCACGGTTTCAGAGAGCCAAAGAGGCCAGGAAGAGTACAGCAGGGGTGTCCCTGAATAAAGAAGGCCGTGATAGGCCACTGCGTGAAGCTGTGAGTATGAAGCCTGGTTGGCAGCGGAGACCCCAAGAAGACTTTCGAGATGCCAGACCTGTGAGATATTTGCCAAGGAGAGCTGCATACGGGGAGTGGTACCAGCCTAAGAAAGAGATGTATGTTGCAAGCAAAGCTGGAAGAGCTGAGCCGTGTAAGCCCTTTGGAAGTCAAGTCCCAGAAGTCGCATGTGGAGCTACAGGACTTGGCGTTTGCCCTGCTGGTTTTCGGTCTTGTTTTGGTCCAGTATTTCCTCACTATGCCTCTATTCCTCCCTTTTGGAATGGGAATGTGTATTCGGTTCCACTGTACATTGGGAGTATGTAATTTGCCTTTTGATTTTACAGGAGCTTACAGTTAAGAGATTGGCCTGAGTCTCAGAAGAGACTTTGGACTGTGGACTTTTGAATGACATTGAAACTGGTAAAGACTATGGGGACTTTTAAGGTTGGACTAAATGCGTTTTGCATTTTATATGGTCAGGAGCCTATGGGGGCCAGGGAGTGGAATGTGGTGGTTTGAATGAGTGTCCCCCATAGGCTCTAGGTATTCAGACATTTGTCTCCAGTTGGTGGTGCTGTTTCTGGAGGTCTTAGAAGGTGTGGCCATGCTGGGGGAAGTGTGTCACTGGGGGCGGGCTTAGTGAGCTTAACAAGCCTGGTCTACAGTTGCTTCCTCTCTGCTTCCTGTGCTCTTTGCGATATGTGACCCTCTGTTTGCTGCTCCGGATCCGGCCACCACGCCTCCCGCCACAATGGACTAATTCCCTGGAACCGCCAATTGTAAGCTCAAATAAACTCTTCCTTTTATAAAAAAAAAAAAAGAAAGAAAAAAAGAAAAATGTCACCCAGCCCAACCTTGCCTCTCAGTATCAGTTGTAGATAAAATCTAGACGCAGCTTTGGTCCCCATTCAAAACTGACTGTGCTGAAATCACTAATTCAAGGAAGAGACCATCTCAGGGCCAAACTCCTGGGGTGGCCTCTCCACAGATCCCCAGGAAGCCCACCTGCTGGCTACTTGAAGGTGAAGATATGGAGCAGGCTCTCCTGGCCTTTGGGCTTGGGGTCAAGGTTAGAGTCAACTTCCATTTGGCCCCAGCTAAGCACTAACCCACCCTGAGCTTAAGAGGAGACAGCTCTTCAGTAACACAGAGCAACAGCGGCCAGACTTTGCCCCATCATAGCCTGTGCCCCAGCTCAGAGCCACAGGCCAGACTGCTTGTTACTTGAATTAAAATTAATGTGATGAGTTCAAGAGGTCCGATTACTCCAGACACAGAAAATGAAATTAGTGAGCCCAGGCTCCTGCAATTGTATTCTAATCTGTCTCATCCCCCACTCCATGAGGCAGGTTAGAGGAAGCCATTGTTTAATCATGCTCCAGACGACTGGTGGGGGCCCTGGGAAGACAGGTGACTCAGCACGGCCCCCCATGCTCCACTGTTGGGAGAGTACAGACAAGACCTGGAGGCAAGGCTGGAAAGATACAGCCTGCAGTCTGCTCTGTCTCTGGAAGGCAGGCAGAGGGATTGGTGAGAACTGCAGTGGGATGATGGGAGGTGTGCAAGTTCAAATCAGGCCATTTACAAGCTTCATGAGGACAAACCTTAAGAAAAGGGAGAGATGGGGCTGGAGAGATAGCCTAGCAGTTAAGAGCACTGACTGCTCTTGCAGAGGACCCNAGGTTTCATCCCCGGCACCCACATGGCGGGAGGAACCATCTGTAACTCCATTCCAGGAGAACTCCAGTTTCCAGGGGAATCCGAGACCCTCTTCTGACCTCCAAGGCATTGCACGACATGGGTGCACAAACCTACATGCAGACAGTATACTCATACACATACAAAAATAAATAAGATTTAAAAAAAGGGGAGAAAGTTCTCCAGTGCTTTCCTGTGCCAGGGCCATGCTTATACAAATCCCGGTCATATTCCGTCCACAGCCTCCCGAGCTCTACCACTACTCAGTTTACAGGGGGCAAGATGACTGCCAGAGATGTCAAATGACCCAGAGTATCTGAGCCTGGGAGAGTTTGTTGTTCTAGATAGACAGACAGACAGACAGACAGACAGACATGGTTTGGGGGAGACACAGTATTGCTTTGTAGCCCAGGCTGCCTTGAACTCATGATCCCCCTTGTTTTTACCTCCTGCGCTGTGTTCCTAATTTATTGTTTGGGGGAATGCCCATGTGTGTACATGCCTGTGGAGGCCAGAGATCAACATTGAGTGTCAGCACTGAGACTCCATCTACCTTGTTTTTTGAGAGAAGGTCTCTCAGCGGCTGGCCAGAAAATCCCAGGGGATCTTCCTGTCTGTGCCTCACCAACACTGGCTTTTTTACCAGTTTTAGGGATCACACTTAGAGCCTCATGCTTGCAGTGTGAGGGTAATCATTGTGTCAATTTGACTGGATCTGGGACCAACTAAAATAAGAAAGACTACGGAGACATCCAGCCTCGCAGACTCCCAGCCTCTCCAGTATGTTGCAGCCATTGTTGGACTACTCAGACCCTATCCTCTGAGCTAAGCTAATAAATCCACATATATATTTTATTCTGCAAATTCTGTTTCTTTAGAGAATCTTGACTAATACACAGTATGTGATTTTACTGACCGAGCTATTTCTCCAGCTCCTAGGCTTTCCTTTAAAGACTTTATATATATATAATATATATATATAATATATATATACACACATGGAGAGAGAGAGAGAGTAAATAATACCTGATTTTAATCATATGGTTATGTGTGTGTGCCTGCGTAGCTGAGTGAATTTATGTATACAACATGTGTATAGATGGCGGCCAGAAGAGGATTCCTTACCTGGAGTTACAGGCCATTGTGAAATGCCTGCTCTGAGTACTGGGCATGGAACCCAGGTCCTCTGCAAGAACTGTAAGATCTTTTAACTAACTGATAACCCCTCTCTTCAGCCCTCTAGGCTTTCATTTTTGTTTCTCATCTATAAAAATGAAGAGAATTATCTCCACCTCAGAGGAATGTGGCAAGGATTTGCTATGGCAATCTTTGTGAAAACAACTAACACAGCAGTTGGCCCAGGTGAGCACAAAGTGGTACTCTCTTCTATGAAATATACTCACCCCTTCACTCTTTCTGCTCACTTGTTCAGTCAGTCCTTCCTAAATTTTCTGGCTTGTCTATTGGATGAACAGGCCAGCTGTGATGCTGAGATCCCAGCAGGCACTGAAGGTTCCATTAAAATCATCTGCAGGGGGCTGGGAACATTAAGCTGAAAGTTCACCTAGCACACACAAAGCCCTAGGTCCCAACTCCACCACATCATAAACCACACTTAAAATTCCACCATCTTGCCGGGGCGTGGTGGCATCACCTTTTTATCCTAGCACTGGGGAGGCAGAGTGTGATGGTTTAATCTGGTGTGTCAACTTGACTGGACCTAAGGAACAAATAAAGAAAAAGTGTCTTCTGATTGGATCACCTCAACACCGGATGGCCCACCCCCAAAGGTGGGCGTACCCTCTGCCAGCAGGCAGTATTTAAGGCCGAGGCAGAGGGAGCTGGTCCCTTTTCTCCTGCGGCTTGCTTCTCTCATCTGGTGAGTTTGTCTTGCTGCTGTGATCAACCTTCGGATCCCAGCATGTACTGAGACCGGCAGATCTCTGGAATCCATTCGGGCCTTCAGCACTAGCATTGGGACTACTGAGAATCCAGCCTGCGGACTGAGCAGTTCCCTGATTCTCGGCCTTCCAGTGTGGTGCATCTACTGTTGGACTCCTTGAACTCTGTCACGTGAGCAAATCAATAAATTGTATATAGCTATATATTCGTCCTGTTGCTTCTGTTTCTTTAGAGAACCCTGACCAATACAGAGAGGCAGGCAGATCTTTGTGAGTTCAAGGCCAGCCTGGTCTACAGAGTGAGTTTCAGGACAGCTGGGGCTACAGGGAGACCCTGTCTCAAAAAGACAAAAAAAAAAAAAGCCACCATCGAGGATCTGTTGGCAGGAAAATCAGAAGTTAAAGGTCAGGGGTCAGCAGTTAGGACTACTGGTTGCTCTTGCAGAGGACCCAGGTTCAGTTCCCAGGACTCACTTAGCAGCTAACTAACAACCATCCATAACTCTAGTTCTAGAGGATACTACACCTCTTCTGGCTTCTGTGAGCACTGCATGTGTGCTGGATAGCTTTAGTGTCAACTTGACACACCTGGGTTGAGGGAGCCTCAATTGGGGAATTGGCTCCATTGGATTGGCCTGTTGCCACATCTGTGGAGTAGGTCTTGAGGTCGAGCAGTGTGGGGAGGGCCGCCCACAGTGAGTATGCCACCGTGGGCAGGTTGTTGTGTACCGTATAAGAAGGCGGGCTGGGCATGAGCCAGGAGAGCAAGCCAGTGAACAGCACTCCTCCATGGCCTGTGCTTCAGCTCCTGCCTCCAGGTTTCTGCCCTGAGTTCCTGCCTTGGGCTCCCTAAGTGATGAACTGTGACCCGGGAGATGTAAGTGGGAGATGTAAGCTGAATAAACCCTTTCCTCCCCAAGTTGGTGTTGGTCAGAGTGTTTGTGTCAAAGCAATGGAAACAAACTAGGACAGAAATTGGTAACCAGAAGAGATGGGGGTATGTGCTGTGACCAGGACCTGACCTTGGTGTTTTGGGAGGATTGTGTGAGAGCTTTGGAATTTGGGCTGGGAAGATCATGAATGCCTAAAGATCATGCTGGGGAGCTGGCAGTTTTGCTGAAGGAGTTGTAGAAAGATGGAGACCTGGCTTGTGAATTTTTTAGTTTCAAAGGGGACAGAGATCATCAGGACTGTTTAATCTGTGGTTCTGGTTAGCTGGGCTGAAGAAAGCTGTAAGTAACAAGTAGACAGAACCTGAGTGAATTCTTTGTTGTACTGGAACAACTGAATGCTTTCATTAGCTGGGGCTGAAAATCAGCTGTAAGTAACAATAGACCAGATCACTGTGGTGAAATCTTCTGGGAAGAATTTCCCTCAGGTCAAGGCACAGAAGTTGTGGTCCAGAAGAGGCCTGAGCCTCCCTGTCAAGCCAGAAGCAGGGACTTGGTGTTGTAAGAGACTCCTATAGGTTCTGGTGTTGAAATTTGAGGGGGTCACAGAGAGCAGCCGAGGCTTGGCACGTGTAGGGCCAGAAAGACCATTGGTGGGAGTGCACCTCGTTGCATGGAGACCCCAGGGATTGCAGGGTCATGGGAGAGAAGCTGAGGCTTTGCACCAGGAGAGGTCAGAAGAGACCATTGGTCGAGGTTGCTGCCTCAGTTTCAGTGGCAACCCAGGTTTGTGGAGATACCTATGCCATGGGACGATCACAAAGAGCCAGCAGCAGGTGTGGCATGGAGTCAGCCTTGGGCCTGGAGATGAGCTGTTGTGCCATTGGATGGCAGAGTCGGAGAGGGGAGCGCCAAAAAACCCTTTGGAGCTCCAGGAAGATCATAGAGTGAATCCCAGATGTCCAGACTTGTGCTACTTTGACTGGACTTTAGGTTTTTGTTTGAGTGTGCCTGATTTGATTCTTCCCTTTGAAATAAATGAGTACTGTGTTTTGGATTTACAGCAGCCACAGTTAAGAGACTTTTAAAGAGACTAGGAACTTTTAAGTATCTGGACTTTTTAAGACTTGGGGCTTTTAAGGTCTGTAACTGTTACCTTGTTGTATTAATTGTTAAATCACAACTTTGGGGATAAGAACTGGAAGGTTGGTGGTTTAATAGTGATGTTTTTTGTGTTCAGTTGAAAGAGGGTCCAATTGTGTGGTTAGCTTTAGTGTCAACCTTGAACACACCTGGGTTGGGGAGACCTCAATCTGGGGAATTTGCTCCATTGGATTTGGCCCTGTGGCCACATCTGTGGAGTTGTGTCTTGATGTCGAGCATGGTAGGGAGGGCCCCAGGTCCACAGTGAGTAGATTCCGGGCCAAACTGGCGAATGGGAGGGTAGCAGTCTGGAAAGGTGTGACATATGGTATGATAAAACGGAGAGCACCTTCATACAGTAGCTGGCACCGTACGGACGAGTGGTGTCATGTCTCGAACCGGTTGTCTTCAGGCGAAGCATACATGGGAGCAAGCTCTGAAGCCTCCTATGCTGTGCTTAATTGTGCACATCCAGGTTTTGCTGTCCTCGCCTTGGGCTACACCTGTATGGTTATTCTGTCGTGCAGTCTTAGCTGGAAATAACAAATAAGAAAAAAGCTGGGTCCGTTGCATGTACATTGTGGGAAGCACACTCATGTCATTGGATCCCCCGTGGCCACCCCACACATCGTGGGGTTATCCTCGGAGCTAGGGCATGTCTACGAGAACCAACAGGGTGCCACAAAGGCCAAAGCACTGGTGCCGCTGGGATCTGCGTGTGCGCTGGGGCGGCGTGTCGGCTTCTCCATCTGGGTGAGTTTGTCGCGGCTGTGATCAAACCTTTTGGATCCCAGTGTACTGAGACAGCGAATTCCTGGAAGCCATTCGGGCCCTCAGCACGATACTTGGACTACAAGAGACATCCAGCTTGCGGACTGAGCAGTTACCTCTGGATTCTCGGCCTTTTGCCAGTGTGGTGCAGCTCTGTAGGACTCCTGAAACTCTGTCACGTGAGCAACATCAATAATATGTATATAGCTTATATCATTGTCCTTTGCTTCTGTTTTTTTAGAAGAACCCTGACTAATACAGATTTGGTACCAGAAGTGTGTCTTTAGAGAAACGAAATTGAAAGGATTAATTTCTTTAGTGGGCTTGGTAGTTCTGGACCCAGCTCTCCAACTGCAATGAAGCCAGAGTTACTGAAGGCTTTCTTGGTGGGATAAGAGGAATGATAATCCTTGGTGCAGACTACTTTGAGTAATTATGAAGATAGATCCATTTGACTCACCTAACTCACCTCTTTTGAGAGAAGCAAGAATTTTAGCGACTCTATATATAAAACTTCGAGAAATTGCGTAAAAGAAAATAAGGAAAATAATGTTGACCCTTGTTGCCCTAGCATGTCTGGATAAAGTGATAGAGTGAAAATAAAAGGAGCTCGAGTGATAAAAATGGACCAGTCCTGGTCTTCGAAACAACAGTTTTAAAGGTTTCCAAGTTTGCTCTGGAAGAGAATCTTCTATCCAGCAGCAAAGAGCTAAAGCGTGGCAGAAAATCAAACTGAAGCCCTTATTATATGTTTGGTGATTTACAACTGCAAATTAATTCCCACCACGAAGAGGTGTCAGCAGTTAAAGTGAGAGCAGCTGGTGGGGAAAGGGGGAACATCCCGAAACTTGGGCATGGAGATGTGTGGGAGAACCATGCTGATGAGGGATTTTGAACCGTCACGATTCTGAGGGAATTTTCTTTATCGAGGATTAATCCCCCACCCTCAGCGAGAGACCACACCCTACAGGATCCCTCCTCCCACCCTTACTGAGGAAACTATCCCCCCTCCATTTTCACTCACATCTAAAAGAGAAATTTCACCATTGGTCATTATAACAGACAGAAAGACATGCTACCTTTGATGTGTGAAGTGAGAAAGAAAACTGTAGGTTGGCAGATTTTTAAATTTTCTTTTGTATGTGTATAAATATACTGTCTGCATGTAGGTTTGTGCACCCATGTTGTGCAATGCCACAGAGGTCAGAAGAGGGTGTCAGATTTCCCTGGAACTGGAGTTAAAGACGGTTCTTAGCCTCCATGTGGGTGCTGGGGATCGAACCCGGGTCCTCTGCAAGAGTGGTCAGCACTCTTAACTGCTAGGCCATCTCTCCAGCCCCAGGTTGGCAGATTCTTAAAATGAATCTTGGCTGGGCGTGGTGCTACATGCCCTTAATCCCAGCACTCGGGAGGCAGAGGCAAGTGGATCTCCGTGAGTTCAAGACCAGCCTGGTCTACATAGTGAATTCCAGGCCAGCTGGGGCTACAGGGAGACCCTGTCTCAAAAAGACCAGAAAACAACAACAAAAAGAAACTTGTCACAAAAGCAAACAAAAGTCAACCTGTGACTGTTTAGGTTTCCCACTTGGTTGAGGTTAGGGCCTGGTCAAGTTTGTACCTTTGTTTGAGGTTGGCACAGTCCAGCTGAGCACCAGGAACATAGATCTGAAGCACTCTACTCTCAGTGGCTATAACAACTGTAAATCCGATGACATCAGAATCCAGGGAGTTCCACAGTTGAGCGAGGCAAGCAGTGAGCCCACGATCCCATTGAAACTGTCTGTTATGCTCAGTACCATATCTGAAAACAGCCAGCCATACTTGTATTTTCCCAAGAGACCCACCCACCTATCCACTTGTCTCTGCCTTCTGAATGCTGGGATTAAAATCATGTGCCACCATGCCTGCATGCCTGCTCTCTCTCTCTCTCTTTCTTTTCTTTTCTTTCTTTTTTTTTTAGTCTTTTTGTGATGGTCTCCCTGTAGCCCCAGATGTCCTGGAACTCACCATGTAGACCAAGCTGGCCTTGAACTCAGAGATCCACCTTTGCTCACGAGTGCTAGGATTAAAGGTATGTGCCGCCATGTCTGGCTTGTTTTTATTTCTATTTTATCTGTACGAAGGTTTTGCTTGCATGTACGTTAGTGCACCATGCTGTGAAATGCCTGTGGTGGCCAGGTTACAGGATGGTTGTCTGTCATTTTCTGGGTGCTGGGAACCAAGCCCAGGTCCTCTGAAAGAGCAGTCAGTGCTCTTAACCATTGAGGCATTTCTCTAGCCCTTGTATATTTATTTTTTAAATACAAATACTGGCCGGGCGTGGTGGCACACGCCTTTAATCCTAGCACTTGGGAGGCAGAGGCAGGCAGATCTTTGTGAGTTCAAGGCCAACCTGGTCTACAGAGTGAGTTCCAGGACAGCTGGGGCTACAGGGAGACCCTGTCTCAAAAAGACAAAAAATAATAATAAATAAATAAATAAATAAATAATACAAATACTGGGGCCTTACCCTGGAGATTCTGAGGCAGTTGGTCACAGAGGGGACCCAGGAGTGTATATCTTTTAATAAAAGGATCCATAAGTAATTTCGAAGTGCAGTCCACGGTGGAGACTCAGGCACTGCAAACTGGGTAGAGGTCCCTTTAGAGCAGGCTAGTTACCCAGCATGCTAGTGGAACATGAAACCATTCTTAGGCACATCTGAGGCACATTCTGCAATGCCGCCATTGTACATACCAGAAGAAGTACGATGAATATTAATAGTTGAATTTAGTTCAGGGCTTCCTTGGTCCAGGTAGATGATGGCTTCAATGGGAAGAGGTCCTGAACATTCGGCTCCATTGAATGTGAAGTACCAACGCTGACAGCATGCATTTCTGCATTTTAGCCGAAGTGAGCCACTGAACAGAACTCGAAGGGCACTGTTAGAGCGCATCTTGGTAAATGTACACTCCTGCCACAAGCAGAATAGTTTAACGTGTTTCAATCATTTAAATTAACAAAAAAAAAAAAAACAAACCTCTGGACCACGCAGTTCTAGAGGTATCTCAGAAGAAGCAGTACAACAGCCGTGTGTTGGGGTGGTGAGAGTGGTGTATGATGGATAGACCTCATTGTCCAACGCTGGAATAGAAGGTAGCTCTCTCCATCTCTATATATGTATATATATATAGTATATAATATAATATAATATATGTTTTTTTTTTTTTTTTTTTTTTTTTTTGGGGGACAGGGTCTCACCATGTAGACCTGGCTGTCCTGAAACATAATAAAAAGACCAGGTTGGTCTCACACTCACAGAGATCAGCTTGGCTCTGCCTCCAGAGTGCTGGGGTTAAAGGTGTCCGCCACTCCTCCTCTCTACCTTGCCCTCCCATTTGCCACGTCTGCGCTCACTTAACCCTCACAGCTCCGTTACATCCCTTTCCCCTTCACGCCACCCGCATCATATACCCCATTTCCCTTGACTCCTTACTAGTTTTCTGATGTCTGTGGGTACTCTAATTGCAACACACTTATCTAAAGATTCAAAATTAGCATCCATACATGAGAGAACATGCAGCGTTTGCTTTCTGAGTCTGGGTGACCTCACTCAAAATTATTATTTCCACCTCCATCCAGTTACCTGAGAATTTCATAATTTAACTTTTCTTTACAGATGAATAATATTTCCTATTGCTCAAGACACCACAGATCTGAGGCATAGGAGAACCAAGCTGGTACTGCCCTGGAAGCTCCACCTCCTCTGGCCAGCTTTCATAGGGTTGGGAGGTTCTACACATGCTGCTGGGGCAGGAACGTAATCAACAGTTTTACCCAGCTGTGAACTCTACGAAATACAATAATGACCAGCCTGGCAAGATGTGCCCTCTGGCGCAGTGGTAGCATGAATATTATGAGATTAACCAAACAATTTCTGATTGGATTTAAAGCCCACTCTACAGATGGACTGCATGTCTGGTACTGTTAACTTAGTCAAAAACCTGTGTTTGACTAGGCCACAGGCCCTAGGGGAAAACCCAATATTATTATTATCCTAAATGGACATAGTAATAAGCTATCTCCCAAGTTCTTATCTTTATATTCATTCGTTAGTGCATCTCTCAATCCTCATCAGTGAAGCTTTTCTTTGCAGTAGGTAGCAGTTAATATAGGGACCCACAATCAATGTGCAGAGATTAAGAGACTATGAAGTGGGCCAGGCGTGGTGGTGCATGCCTTTAATCCCAGCACTTGGGAGGCAGAGGCAGGCGAATCTCTGTGAGTTCAAGGCCAGCTTGGTCTACAGAGCGAGCTCCAGGCCAGCTGGGACTAAAAGGGAGACCCTGTCTCAAAAATACCAAAAAATAAAAAATAAATAAAAAGAGACTATGAAGTGTTTAGCTCTAAAGGGGATGTCAATATCACAAGGCATAAGAGAGGGCATAAAGACTAAAGAGGGAGAGCTAGTGGATGTCTATAACAAAGTAGTTTTTGCTGGGCATGACAAGGCTCTTGCATATATGAACTCAGGACAACTGTGACTGTATGCACAAGATCTGTACAAGATCAAACCAATCAACATCCCAGCATGGATGTGGGGAGAGGCTCATGAAGACCCACCAGTAGTTGAGAGGTATGGGCAATTGCTGGCCGCTGGGGAGGGAGAGTCAGTTTTCTTCAGGGACGCAGCCCCGTGCTCTATAGTCCTATGCCTGTGCACATGCAGGCTGCACTAAATGGACTTAGTGAGTTTAGAAAAAGCACATATGAAATTGGGTAGAGAAAGAGGTGGTGGTGGGGTTGGGGAGGAACTGAAAAGAGGGAATGGGGTGAATAAATAAAAAGATTTGAAAGTATATTGTGAATTTTACTTAACTATCCTCTCTACAATTTATTTATTTATTTATTTATTTGGTGTTTTTGAGACAAGGTCTCCCTGTAGCCCCAGCTGGCCTGGAACTTGCTATGTAGACCAGGCTGGCCTTGAACTCACAGAGATCCACTTGCCTCTGCCTCCCAAGTGCTGGGATTAAAGGCATGTGCCACCACACCCAGCTTTCAATTTATTTTATTATTTTATTTTTTAATTAAAAAAATTTTTTTAAATTTATTCTTGTATGTGTAGGAATGTACTGTCTGCATGTAGGTTTGTGCACCCATGCCGTGTAATGCCACGGATGTCAGAAGAGGGCATTGGATTCCCCTGGAACTGGAGTTAAAGATGGTTCTCAGCCACCATGTGGGTGCTGGGGATCGGACCCGGGTCCTCTGCAAGAGCAGCCGCGCTCTTAACCGCTAGGCCATCTCTCCAGCCCCTCAATGTATTTTAAAAGATTAAATTTTGTTTTTGTTTTTTCTTTAGAAAAATTTGTTGGCAGTATGTCACAAAAGATGATTAAAGAGTATTCCCGCCAGGCGTGATGGCGCACGTCTTTAGTCCTAGCACTTGGGAGGCAGAGGCAGGCGGATCTTTGTGAGTTCAAGGCCAGACTGGTCTACAGAGTGAGTTCCAGGACAGCTGGGGCTACAGGGAGACCCTGTTTCAAAAAGACCAAGAAAAAAAAAACCCAAAAGATTAAATTTTATGGAGGAAGAGAGATTCCCTATAAGAGGGTTTGATACAAGAACTCTAAAAATGTCAACTTCCAGCTCTCTTAACTGTACCTTTCAGTTTTATCAGAAACAGTCTTCCAAACTTCTGGCCAACCAATCTATATACTTTTTCCTCTATTAAAACTACTTTTTGAATGCCAGCTATGTGCTAGATAGTTGGATGCAGAAGTTAACAAAAAGAATCCCTGCACTCGTGGAACTGACATTCCAGGCTACTACTGTCTGTCCATACAGATCTCTCTCTCTCTCTCTCTTGCCCTCTCTCTGTCTCTCCTCTCGTTTTTATATTTTTGTTTTGCTTTCATTTTGTTTTGGTTTGAGACAGGGTCTCGAGTATTGCAGGCTGAGCAATGTACCCAAGGCTGGTCTTCAACTCTGACTCCTCCTGCCTCACCCCTTGGGTGACAAGATTACAGGCATGAGGCACCACACTAGACTTGACCTTTCTTCTGAACAACAGCAACAATAGGAATCATGAAACACAGGCAAGTTTATCTGTATGACCCAATAGTAAAACCTTGGTTTTCTTCTTCAACTGGTCTTCACAAAAACCTGTCTGTTGCCTTATGTTCTATAATCTTTTACTTTCCTATACCCATTATACCCACTGCTAAAAGAAACATGAAAAGCATATTAATAATGCAGAGTCATGGAGAAATGGCTTCATGGTTGAGAGCACTGGCTGCTCTTGCAGAGAAGCAGAATTCTGTTTCCAGAAGCCACATGGCAGCTAACAACCATCTCTAACTCTACTTCCAGGAGATCTATCGCCCTCTTCTGGCCTGCTCAAGCATTGCATGACAGGGGTGCACTTACATACATGCAGGCAAGACATACAAATAAAATAAAAACAAAATAAAAATAATGCAAGATCTATAGGGATAGCTTTTAAGAAGATCTCAGCAACTTTTGATGAAGAACTATAAATAAGAAAGCAGTCCATCAGTATTAGATGTTTAAATAACTAGGTGACATTTTAATAGAACTTTCTAAGAAATCACATATAAAGAGAGAAAAGATCACAGTCACACAAAATATGGTAGCTAAATGAAAACCATCACATAAAGCTAAAACATCCTCAAACTCTTAGTAACAGAGCAGAAAGACCTGAGATGGGGAACTGGGATAATGCAAGATTATATCTTAAAATCTTAAGAGTTTGATCAAAATGATCTTTATTTGCCTGGTGGTAGTGAAAATCATGAAGCACTAAATTATAGATCTAGAATCATGAGCACAGTTGGTCATCAAAAGAAGGAAACTTAAAACAGCACTGTTAGGTCTGGCTCTCTCAGAATTCCAAGGGACACAAAGATGTCCACTTCCTCCAGAAGCTGTCAATCTTATGACCTCTTCCCCTTTACCTGAGGTCCCACCCAATGGGTTTAAAGGGCATGCCCCAGTGGCCATCTTTGCTGGCTAGCTGCCCTATACCAACAGGTAATGTGCCAACCCTGACAATTCCTGAAGTAAATATGTTCCCAAAGTGATCTTAAGCCTGGCGTGTCTGTCTTTTATCTGGGGTTTGCCCTGCATGGATTTCTAACAACCACCAACTCTTTCAACTCTGCCCCATCCCAGTGGACTTGCCAATTGCTAGTGCTGGGGTCCAACCAAGGGCCTTGCACATTCTACCACTGAACTACATTCCAGTCAAACATTCTACCACTGAGCTGCATTCCAGCTGGTAACCATAGTCAAAGTGTTTGAATCATTAATCAAAATGGATGCCAGGCATGCTTTTTGAGTGTCCTCTCCTGATACAAAATATTGCAGAATCATTAGCGTGATATATATATATTTTTGGTGTTTTTGAGACAGGGTCTCCCTGTAGCCCCAGCTGGCCCGGAACTCCCTCTGTAGACCAGGCTGGCCTTGAACTCACAAAGATCCACCTGCCTCTGCCTCCTGAGTGCTGGGATTAAAGGCCTGCACCACCAGACCCAGTTTATCATGATTAGTTTTAAATCACTGCAAGTCCATTTCATTTCCTTTAATTTACACAATTTTAAGCTGAGCCTATTAACCTGGAATAAGGAAAAAATACTAATGGACTTCCCAGTAGCAAGGAATTCCAATTGTGTGGCAATTCTTAGAGCCATCTTCCACTTTGAGGTCTGAAGCCACAGCGGGATTTGTTAAACTAATTTAAATTTAAATCTACTTTATGACAAGGTTAGAAAGATGGTTCTTGTCTAACAAGGATACCTTGTGCTTTCTTTTTTCATTTGTGTTAAAAAGTAAAGTGATTATTTGTCTTAGAGATAACTATGAAATTAACAGAAATATCAACTTTTTTCATTAATTTTGGGAAAAAGTCACATGTTATGTATAGTAAGTGTCTTTTTAATCTAAAGTCCTTTGTTTTGGGGCTGGAGAGATGGCTGAGCAGTTAAGAACCCTTGCTGCTCTTCCAAAAGACCCAAGTTTAGGTCTCAGAACCAACATCACATCAAGTGGCTCATAACAGCCTCGAACTCCAGCTCCAAAGAATCCCAGACCCTCTCTGGCCTCTGCAGGCACAGGCAGACCCTCACACAGACACAGACACACAGACAGACACATATACACACAAATAACAATAACAGTAGTAATAATAATAATACAGTCCTGTAGCTTCAAAAAACAAATTTAACCCTCAATTATAAAAACTCATCTTTTGCTTCAACTTTAATATAATTCAGACTTACCGCAATTTTTCCAAGATCTATGCCATAATTCAGTGAACTCCATGAACATTGCTTATAGTTTGGGGTCCAGGACTCCTCAAAGCTTTCCCTTAAGCACTCCCCCTTTTCTCCTTTGAATCCATCCCGACCTGGGATCCCAGGTGTGCCAGGAATGCCATTAGCCCCAGGGCTTCCATCTCGACCAGGCACCCCTGCCGGCCCTTGTAAGCACATTCCATTATACTAGAGTGGGAAGAGAGAAGGTAAAACAAGGTCATTACCTAAGATTAAAAGACTAGATCTGGGTATGAGGATGTGGCTCAGTGGTAGAGCTTTGCCTATCATGCATGAGGCCGAGTGTTTGATCCCCAGCATAAATCCATATACAGAGGAGCAATAAATACAATTCAAATGATCACAGCTGCAATTTTTTTGAGCCCATTCAAATTCCCTTTACACCACTTGCCCATATTTTAATGAGTTATTATAGAGAATTCATTTGAAGGTTATTTATAAAACATTGTTATTTCCTTCATTTTTTTTTTTTTTTTTTTTTTTTTTTTTTTTTTTTT
>VZQC01002789.1:779253-830902 GCA_009823505.1 Rhizomys pruinosus
GTCTTTTCGAGACAGGGTTTCCCTGTAGCCCCAGCTGTCCTGGAACTCACTCTGTAGACCAGGCTGGCCTTGAACTCACAAAGATCCGCCTGCTTCTGCCTCCCAAGTGCTAGGATTAAAGGCGTGCGCCACCACGCCCGGCTGATCCTTCATATTTTTATTGCACAAACTTTATACACACAAAAATCAGAGGACAAAATGTCTTCATTTGTCTTTTCCTTTCTATTGCTGATTATAAGTACATACAGTTTAAAAAAATATTTTATTTTTATTTTGTGTGTTTGAGTATATATTGCCTGCATGTGTGTAAGTGCACCTGTATCATGCAATGCCCATGGAGGTCAGAAGAGGGGGTTGGATCCCCTGGAACTGGAGTTATGGATGATTGTTAGCTGCCATGTGGGTGCTGGAAATCAAACTCAGGTCCTCTGCAAGAGCAGTCAGTGCCCTTAATTGCTAGCACATGTCTCCAGCCCCTAAGTACATACAGTTTTAACTAGCTGTATTCAGAGCATATAATTTGATATGCTATTTTTTCCCCTTATAAACCCATACCCTACAAAGGGACTTGGATTTTACAAATGTACTTTTATAGTGTGATGCAAAGTGCACCATTTTTCAATGCTTAGTTTTTGGATGCATATTTCTGGGGTTTGCCGTCAATATTATAGTAAAAATCTTTATCCATATAGCTTATTTTTTTAGAGACTTCTCTAGGATTGTTAATGGCATACTTAGGAAATAAAATGTTAGCAATCAACAATTATCCTTTTTCTCTACTTTTTTAAAATTTTTATTTTATTTATTTATGTGTATGAATGTACTGTTTGCTTGTAGGTCTGTGCACCCGTGTCGTGCAATGCCGCGGAGGTCAGAAGAGGGTGTCGATTCCCCTGGAACTGGAGTTCTCCTGGAATTGGAGTTACAGACGGTTCTCAGCCACCATGTGGGTGCTGGGGATCAAACCCGGGTCCTCTGCAAGAGCAGTCGGTGCTCTTAACCACTAGGCCATCTCTCCAGCCCTCAACAATTATCCTGTACTGGTAGTATCTCTAAGTTTGACTGGCTTCACTCCACTCCATCTCCAAGTGACAATTGTCTCCAGTAGGTATCAAACCATCTGCAAGTACAAGTCTGTTTTACTGTTGCTGTTGTTGTTGTTGGTGGTGGTGGTGGTGGGTATCTTGAAATGCATGGATTTTAGAACCATTTTCACACCTTCTTAGCTATGTGAGACTGGGCTGGTTACTTAGCATTTCAGGATCTGTTTCCTTATGTATACAGTGGGGATTATAATAAACATTCTGTCTTGTAAGTAGGGTTTGTATGAGATTTAAGTGAATAATATACAAAATATGCTTAGAACATGCCTGGAACACAGTAAACACAAGTATTCTAATAGTATGAAGGAATGACTTTGGTAAGTCTCTATTCCCTTAAGTGGAGCTTAGCAGAACCTAGAGTTAAAGAAGAACATAAGCAAATCTACAGGCTTAGCAGAGGTGGTTTACTAGAATGTACATGAACACACACACACACATGTGCACACACATACACACACTGAAGTATTGTAAAAGTGATATTTTGATCTCTGTCCAATTTCTGTGCCTACCTACCCTTGAATTAGTTGACATGGAAATGGGTGCCATTAATTAGACCTTCCAAAACCCAGTTCAATCCACTTGTAAGGTTTGGATAAGACATTTCCTCATAGGCTCAAGTATTTGAACACTAGGTATATGGTCCTCAGGTGGTAGTGTTGTTTGGGTGGTCATGGAAACCCTGTGAGATGTGTCCTGCTGGAGGAGGCACATTACTGGGGGCAGGCTTTGAGAGTTCATAGGTTAGCCCACCTTGGGTTTAATGTTCTTCTTATTACATGTGCTTGCAGATGGGCACTCTCAGCTTTCCACTCTATGCCTCCTACCCAGCGTTGGGCTCTTTTTTCCTCTGATCCATAAGGCAAAAACCCTCTTCCTTCTACAGGTTGCCTTGGTCATGATGTTTTATCATGGCAATAGAAAAGTACTTAATATGTCATAAATTTTCATTTTCACATTTCCCTTATTTATGTCAATTACACAGTATTATCATTCTATATAATTCTGTCCAGAAAAAAAAACAACAACAAAATGAAACAAAAACTAAGTAACTTCAAAGTTATCTTTTAACTTTACTATCTGGGATTAGATATGAACAGATCTTAAAATCCACTAGCATTATTTAGGGAGAATCCTATGTAACTAGGGTATTTTAAATTTAATTTTCATTTTTATGATTTCATGCACTTTAACACGCAGATATGGGCCATGTTTGGACATGTTTAAAGTGAGAAAGGAGAAACAATCATACTTTTGGTATTCCTTGATATGTTTTACTTATTTTTTTAATGTGTATGAGTGTATCGCTTGCATGTGTGTAAGTGCACCCCTGTTGTGCAATGACCACAGAGGTCAGAAGAGGACATTGGATCCTCTAAAACTAGAGTTAGGGACAGTAATTATCTGCCATGTGAGTGCTGGGAATTGAAGCTGGGTCCTCTGCAAGAGCAGCCAGTACTCTTTATGGCTGAGCCTTCTCTCCAGCCGTCTCCTTGATATGTTTTAATGTCCCTCAGGGAAGATGTTACACAGAGTAAGTTTTATTCTCTCTTATCAATAGTGTCCCTTTGGGAACATTTGGACACATTTAAGAGATTGCACTGGAGTCTAGTGGGTACCGGCTAACGATGCTGTTAACCCACCTACAATGCGCAGGGCAATTTCCACAGGAAAGAATTACCTATCCTCAAATGTAAATAGTGACATGGCTGAAAAACTGTATTCACCCTTTTATTTAAAAAAAACCCTCCATTTCAGAGTCCACATAACTTCATTGGATCCAGTTCCACAGGTATTACTTATGCCTTCACCCACTTTAGAACTGCCAGCGAAGGGAGAAAGTCTACAAATTAATAACTGAATGGAAGCCCAAATTCCCTCTCCCCTTCCTCGTTTCCTTTATTGGCCACCAGGGGGCAGAACTTGTTGGCAGCTTGAAAGGAAGGCTTTGAAAGATTCTATACAAAGAAGTTGCTTTATAGAATTTGTTGAAACTTTCCTAATGACCCTGTGGACTTTCCTGTCCCCAAAACCAAATGCACTCTACAGGATGCACCTGAGTCTGGCTGCACAGCAAGCGTTTCCAAGTTGGGTTAGGGTTGTGGGAAGCCAGGGGACTGTGAATCCTTGGAGAAAATGTTAACTTTATGGGGGAAAGAGGGTATTTTGTGTATCATAGCCATACATTCATAAAATGCAAACTGCACAGAACCACACTTATTTGATACAGTTTAAAGAATTCAGGCACTTAAAATAGAACTGTACCCCCAACACATAATCTGCCTTTATGGAGCAAATTTATATACCATAGCACCCCACCCAAAAAAAATGCTGTGTGAAAGCAGAAGGATTTTTTTTCCAGTGCTTTTTGAATCCAGTTTAGAACTAGCTGCCAGGGACTTGGCTTAGAACGTCAGCTTAATAAATTCAAACCTTAAAAAAAATCAATAAATGGAGGTCTTATGTCCTGCAGTGCCTGTCAACCGTATGAGATTGACTTAAGGACTGAAGTTTATGATGTGCCAAGGACTACAGAGTCCGCCAACGGCTGGCTTTTGCACGGGACAGAGAACCCTCTGCCCGCCACTGAATTTATTGACTTTTAGCGGGAAAGAGTTTTATGCAAACAGATTTTCCCGCTGATTTAGCACCTCGGAAAGCACTGGGCTGTTTGTTGGCCTGGAAGCGCTCTACCTTTAGCTGGACTGTAATGTGACCGCCCGATGGTCACAGGCTGAAGACCTGACTGTGCATCTGGTTTAACCAGAACAAACTTGAAATGGGTCCTTGGGAGGACGCTTGCCTGGGGATCCTTTGTTCTCCCTTTCAGCTCCAAACCCTCGGAAGCATTTCTGGCCCCAGCTGTGGTCCTCGAAGGGGTAAATTGCAGTCCATACCTCCCAGGAAGATGACCCAACATGACTCACAGTCTTCAAGTTACAAGAAGTTGGACGGATGCTTTGTGGGGGTTGTTATTCCTTCCACAACGCGTACGTGGCCACCAGCTCCAACAAAGGACACGTTGCACGGCCTTGGCCCAGGCCCAGGTGACCAGCCAGCCTGGGGTCTTTCTCCGAGGCGTTCTAACTCACCCAGCCTCCTCATTCTACCCCCATCGCAGCCCTAGCTGTCTCCACTCTTCCCAAGGGTGGCCTTCGCAGAGGCCGGAAATTATTGAGTCTGTGGACTTGGGGTCATCCCACCTGACCTACGTTGCATCTCTGCTCTAAAATGACCTTTCCCTGGGAGTTCCTGACTGCACGGCACCCATGTCCCTGATTCTTTCCACACAGACTCAGACAAAGCGGGACACCCCGGCTCATCTAAGATTCCTGGCGCCCTCCCTCTGCCTCTGTGACTCTGTCCTCTCCTCCAGCACTGGGATCCGGACCGACTCTCTCGCACTCACCAGGTCCACCACCTCCCTTTGCCTGATCAGCGCCTTTTGCTTCGCCTTGGGGTTCTCAGAGGCACTGGACGGCGCGGGCAGAGGCAGCAGCAGCGGCAGCAATAGCTGCAGGAGAAGGAGACCGAGCAGCCTCGGCGGGGATGCAGCGCGGCCCACAGGGTGCATAGCGCACGGCGTCTGCGAAGCCGGGAGCGGGAGGTGGACTAGACCGCGGGAGCCCGAATCCGGTCGGCGTCTGACCCCACGGCGCTCCCAGGCTGCAGCCGGCTGCATCAATGCGCCTTTCACTACCCGCCGCCCAGCCTCCTTCCCTCCCGCCCTCTGGACACTTGAAGCTTTCATACTGTAATAGGCCGGGGGCCGGCTCGAGCCCGCCCCTTCGCTGCAGCTCCTCCCGTCGGGACCCTCAGGACCTGTGGCGGACTCGGTGTGAAACACTCCTGCTGAGACCAGGCTGGGTAGCTGTGGTCAGGAGCCACAGGTGAAAATCCCGAGGAGAGGAATGGAGATAGCAACCATCTATCTCCTAAAAGGCTACATTAGAATCTCAGGTCTAGAAATTGCCTCTGGACCCTTAATGCCTAGCATGAACCAGGAAGTATTCAGCTTATTTTTAAAAAGAGAGGTGACATTTGTGGGGACATTTAGGAGGGACAGCCAAAATAGCATTATAGTCTTCAATGTCCTCTGACCCAAATAACTGATAATGTTTGAATGAGTGCTATCATCTTCTAGGTTCTGAGATGCAACACTTGATCTCTTGGTATCTTGGCAACCCTGTGGGGGTCTGCTCGTTTCCTGGCTCCCCCCCATTCACAAATGAGGAACCTAGGCTCATAGAAATTAATCAAAATTCAGTGGTGAAAGTTCACCTTTTAGTGCTCATTCTTCTTCCCGTGTGTGTGTGTGTGTGTGTGTGTGTGTGTGTGTGTGTGTGTGTGTCCATCCATTCATCCATCTGACTATTGCCCATGGAAGAGAGCATCCTCATGAACCAGGCTACCTGCCAGGTAGGGTCAGGTAGGAAGGAGCTCTTTTGTACATCTGTAGCAATGCCAGGGTACTGAATAGTGATAATGGTGTGGCCAAATTCAACTCAGCAGTGTTCCCATTAGAGATCCAGATAGGCACCCTGAATTAGAAAGGGCCCAGCTGATATTAAAGAGAAGGAGCGGGGCTGGAGAAATGGCTCATCGGTTAAGAGCGCCGACTGCTCTTGCAGAGGACCCGGGTTCGATTCCCAGCACCCACTTGGTGGCTATGAACCAGCCTTTAAGCAGGGCATGGTGGCACATGCCTTTAATCCTAGCACTTGGGAGGCAGAGGCAGGTGTGAGTTCAAGGCCAGCCTGGTATACAGGGTGAGTTTCAGGCCAGATGGAGCTATAGGGTGACCCTGTCTCAAAAAGTAAAAAAAAAAAAGAGGAGGAGCAGTGTCATGGGAGCAGGCAGGGCAGGACTAGGACACTCAGCCCTGGGCTAGTGCCTAGCTGCAGGGGAGTTTCATCCCTGCTTGTCAGAAGCAGCAACAATTAAAAGGCGTTCTAAAACTACACCATCTGTCCTGTCCACTGCAAACTGAAACTGCAGGGTCTTTTAAAAAAGATTAAGAATTTCATGGCCCCCAGCTTTGGTTCAATACTTGAGATCAGTGGTGAGCCCAGACTTCATTAGAAAATTCTTACTGCAGGGGGTGAGGGTTAAAGAATAAGCCCATAATTGGCCAGAGTGCTGGTCTCTAAGTGGGACAGCTGTGTTATCCTCTTGAAGGGTCAAGAGACATCAAGGGAGGGGGGCAGAAAGAATGAAAGAGCTGGAGGATGGAAGGTGTAGCAGGACTCATGGACTCACTGCAGCCGTGCTATCTGCACAGGACTCATGGACTCACTGCAGCCGTGCTATCTGCACAGGAATCATGGACTCACTGCAGCTGTGCTATCTGCACAGGACTCGTGGACTCACTGCAGCTGTGCTATCTGCACAGGACTCGTGGACTCACTGCAGCCGTGCTATCTGCACAGGATTCATGGACTCACTGCAGCTGTGTTACCTGCACAGGACTCATGAACTCACTGCAACTGTGTTACCTGCACAGGACTCATGGACTCACTGCAGCTGTGCTATCTGCACAGGACTCATGGACTCACTGCAGCCATGTTATCTGCACAGGACTCATGGACTCACTGCAGCCGTGTTACCTGCACAGGACTCATGGACTCACTGCAGCCGTGTTACCTGCACAGGACTCATGGACTCACTGCAGCTGTGTTACCTGCACAGGACTCATGGACTCACTGCAGCTATGCTATGTGCACAGGACTCATGGACTCACTGCAGCCGTGTTATCTGCACAGGACTCATGGATTCACTGCAGCTGTGTTACCTGCACAGGACTCATGGACTCACTGCAGCTGTGTTATCTGCACAGGACTCATGGACTCACTGCAGTTGTGTTACCTGCACAGGACTATGGACTCACTGCAGTTGTGTTATCTGCACAGGACTCATGGACTCACTGCAGCTGTGCTATCTGCACAGGACCTGCACAAGATTGGGCCATCAACTTTTTGCCACGGATGTCGGAGGGGCTTATAAGACTCCACCCCTCCCCGAGGAACAGTTAACAGTCACTGGGGGAAGGGGTGTCATTTTCTTCAATGGTGTAACCACTGATAAGATGCCTTTTGCTTCATTAAATAATGGCCCACCCACATGCTAGACTCAGTGGGTCACACACAGAGTGACGGCATGGAAGGAGGAAGACTTGTTGGGAAGAAGGATTTCACCCAGAGAGAGAGAGAGAGAGATGAGAGAAGAGAATGGGGCTGAAAATGACTAAAATTCTTTTTTAAAAAATATTTTGGGTCTGGAGAGATGGCTCATCAGTTAAGAGCACCGACTGCTCTTGCAGATGACGCAGCTTTGATTCCCAGCTCCCACATGATGGCTAAGAACCATCTTTAACTCCAGTTCCACGGACGCCTCTTCTGACCTCTGTGGCATTGCACGACATGTGTGCACCAACCTACAATGCCGACAGTACACTCATACACAAAGAAAATAATAAATTAATTAATTAAAAAATATTTTATTTTCTGTATGTGAGTATATTGTCTGCATGTGTGTAAGTGCACCCATGTTATGCAATGCCCACAAAGGTCAGGGGAAGGCATCAGATCCCCTGGAACTGGAGTTATGGATTGTTATTAGCTGCCATGTGGGTGTTAGGAATGAACCCAGGTCCTCCGAAAGAGCGGTTAGTGCTCTTTTTTTTTTGTATTTTTGATACAAGTTCTCCCTTTAAGTCCCAGCTGGCCTGGAGCTCATTCTGTAGGCCAGGTTGGCCTTGAACTCCCAGATATCCACCTGCCTCTGCCTCCCGAGTGCTAGGATCAAAGGCGTGCACCACCACACCCAGCCAGTTAGTGCTCTTAACCACTGAGCAATCTCTCTAGCCCCACTTAAAATTCTTTTTATAAATGTATGAAATTGTCAAACAATAAAAAATGTAATAAAAAAGGTGTTTCAAAGCCAGACACAATAGCCAATGCCTATAATCCCAGCATTTAGGAGGCAGGAGGATTGCTGGGAGCTCAAGGCTGTTGTGGACTACGTATGAGATCCTGTTGCAAGTTCAGGATCGTTTTAAGTGCCTACCCTTTCTGCATGGCTCATGTGCCTGCAACCCTGCCCTGATCTACAGCTGAAGGAGGTCCCCATTGCCAAACTACTGTGGCCACAGCAGGCTGGAGGCTAGAAGGGCAAGCAGGGATACCAGAGTAGTCACTGCTCCTGCTCCCTTTCTATGTAAATCTGAAGTCCAGGTTGGTGGGTCAGCCAAGACCTAATCCTGGCTAGCACCCAGCCACATTCACAAAATCAGTTCAATGACATTGCAAGCTATGTGAGCTGAGTATCATTATCTCTGTTTAAACATAATATGAACTAAAGTAAGTGCTTTGAAGCATGCAAAAGACTCTTGCAAATCCTGCCTTCTTGGCTTCAGTTTCACTTTGCTTTCTTTCCCAGGTTGTGAGTTTGCAGAGGCATTTATCCCACGACCTCTGGGAGTTATTACTGCAGCCAATTGACTTGTTCTGGTCTAATCATAGGCCTGTTCTGCCACTCTAGGTTTTCATTCCACTTAGACATTATGAATGAGTTCAGGATTCTGAGTGCCATTTCAGAATGATGAACAAATGAGACTTCTGCAGATCTAATTTTGAAGTCTAATTTTATGAATAACTCTTATGACAACTGTGGTGACATTTTAGTTAATCTTGAATATATGTCATACTTAAGAAAATTTAACAGTGGATTATAGTATTAATTTTAAATGACTAATCACACTTAGTCAAGTTTGCAAAGCTTTTAAAAGTTTAATAAGACCTAGACACTGCAATTATTAGCCTGAAAATCTATTAGTTTGTTCCTTTGGGTGCCGGGAGTTGAACCCAGGACCTTACTAAGCTAAACATCCTCTCTACTTCTGAACCACAAGTTCCACCGATTGACTTATTGGATTTGTAAGAAGTGTTGGGGTACTTAAATATGTACATATATCTATATGTATACACACACATATATATGATCATATATATATATATATATATATATGATTAAAGGTGTGTTTGTTTTTTGAGACACAGTCTCCTTTGCCCCAGCTGACCTGGAAACTCATTATGTAGACAGGTGGACTTACACTCACAGAGATCCACCGTCTTCGCCTCCTGAGTGCTGGGATTAAGCATGCACCACCATGCCGGCTAAAACATTCTGACTTAAGACGACCGTGTACCCATGTTTGAACATGACTCATAGCACAGGAGAATTCAGCACCTCCTTCCATGACTGCTTGGTGCCGTGTGCACACTCAGAGCAAGGCTCATGTTTCTCTTGTTCTGTTCTGACGTCTACCGACTGCCTTCCAGGCTCCCTAGTCGGGCTTAGCCAATCAGAGATTGGAGAGTGAGAATAAGGGAGACTCAGGCCGGTGGATTTCCCAGCCATGGTTCATCTCTTGTAATTTTAACTTCTATGGGGCAAGTTCAACATGGTTCGACCTTTGACTGGATGCCGTGAGTCTCTGTAGCTGAGGAATGGTAGCGACTTACAATGACCGCCACTTTAGCTTGTGCTCTATGTGGATAGCCAGTTCTTTTGTTTTGGGACAGGGTCTCCCTTTAGTCCCAGATGTCCTAGAGCTCACTCTGTAAACCAGAACCAGGCTGGCCTTGAACTCAGAGAGATCCACCTGCCTCTGCCCTCCCCAGTGCTAGAATAATGGCGTGTGTCACCATGCCTGGCTAACTCAAATATTTTTTAAAGAGGAATACATATGGACCCAGCCATTCACGAACAAGTGTATTTCTGAAATGGAATCAGTATGTTAAAGAGATAGTTGTGTTACTACATTTATTGTATTGCTATTCCAAATAACCTTGATATGGAATCAATCTAATGTCCACAAAAATATGAATGGATAAAGAAAAAATAATCAAGTTTCTCTTAAACTTTTAAGCTCAACATAGATGACTTAGGTTCAACTGTCTCATAAAATTCCAAGGATTTATTTATTTATTTATTTCATTTATTTATTTGTCTTTTTGAGCAGGGTCTCCCCTATTGCACCAGTCTGGCCTGAAATCTCACTCATTAGACCAGGCTGCGCCTTGAACTCACGAGATCACTCACTGTCTCTGCCTCTTGAGTGCTGGGATTAAAGGCGGCATCACCACACCCAGACATTTCTAAAAGCTTTAATTGTTCTAAAACTTAGCTCTACTAAAAACTGCAACAAATAAACTATTCTATACATTTTAAGCTATGTTTACAAATTTAATACATTTGATTTTTTTCATATGCTAAATTCTTATCAGGGCAATCTTAAAAATATAGTAAGTAGTAGGCAGAGGCCGACGGATCTTTGTGAGTTCAAGCCAGGCCTGGTCTACGGTGAGGTCCCAGGACAGCTGGGGCGACAGGAGACCCTGTCTCAGAAGCACCAAAAAAAAAAAAACTATATATATATATAAAGTAGAAACCCAGGCATGGGAACGGGGCAGGGTGATAACACCGGTTAAGCAGATATATATATATATAGATAGAGATATATATCGGGAGCATATATATATATAAAGTAGAAACCAGGGCATGTACTGGGCAGGGGGAGACACACTTGAATAATATTCTAGTAGAGAGAGATAGATAGGAGCATATATATGTGTGGGGTATACGATAGATATATGTACATATTTAAGTACCCCAACACTTCTTACAAATCCAATAAGTCAATCGGTGGAACTTGTGGTTCAGAAGTAGAGAGGATGTTTAGCTTAGTAAGGTCCTGGGTTCAACTCCCGGCACCCAAAGGAACAATACTAATATATTTTCAGGCTTAATATTCCAGTGTCTAGGTCTTATTAAACTTTTAAAAGCTTTGCAAACTTGACTAAGTGTGATTAGTCATTTAAAATTAATACTATAATCCACTGTTAAATTTTCTTAAGTATGACATATATTCAAGATTAACTAAAATGTCACCACAGTTGTCATAAGAGTTATTCATAAAATTAGACTTCAAAATTAGATCTGCAGAAGTCTCATTTGTTCATCATTCTGAAATGGCACTCAGAATCCTGAACTCATTCATAATGTCTAAGTGGAATGAAAACCTAGAGTGGCAGAACAGGCCTATGATTAGACCAGAACAAGTCAATTGGCTGCAGTAATAACTCCCAGAGGTCGTGGGATAAATGCCTCTGCAAACTCACAACCTGGGAAAGAAAGCAAAGTGAAACTGAAGCCAAGAAGGCAGGATTTGCAAGAGTCTTTTGCATGCTTCAAAGCACTTACTTTAGTTCATATTATGTTTAAACAGAGGTAATGATACTCAGCTCACATAGCTTGCAATGTCATTGAACCGATTTTGTGAATGTGGCTGGGTGCTAGCCAGGATTAGGTCTTGGCTGACCCACCAACCTGGACTTCAGATTTACATAGAAAGGGAGCAGGAGCAGTGACTACTCTGGTATCCCTGCTTGCCCTTCTAGCCTCCAGCCTGCTGTGGCCACAGTAGTTTGGCAATGGGGACCTCCTTCAGCTGTAGATCAGGGCAGGGTTGCAGGCACATGAGCCATGCAGAAAGGGTAGGCACTTAAAACGATCCTGAACTTGCAACAGGATCTCATACGTAGTCCACAACAGCCTTGAGCTCCCAGCAATCCTCCTGCCTCCTAAATTGGGGGATTTAGGCATTGGCTATTGTGTCGGCTTGAAACCCTTTTTTATTAATTTTTTTATTGTTGACAATTTCATACTTATAAAAGGAATTTTAAGTGGGAGCTAGGAGATTGCTCAGTGGTTAAGAGCACTAACTGGGGGGTGTGGTGGTGCACGCCCTTTAATCCTAGCAACTCGGGAGGCGGACGGCAGGTGGATATCTTGGAGTTCAAGGCCAACTGGCCTACAGAATGAGCTCCAGGCCAGCTGGGACTTAAATGGAGAACTGTATCAAAACTACAAAAAAAAAGAGAAAACCGCTCTTTCGGAGGACCGTTCATTTTCTTACCCCACCCACATGGCAGCTAAAAAAAAAAAAAAAAAACTCCCGTTCCAGGGGATCTGATGCTTTCCCCTGACCTCTGTGGGCTTTGCATAACATGGGTGCACTTACACCACATGCATACAATATACTCACATACAGAAAATAAAATATTTTTTCATTAATTACTTTATTATTTCTTTGTGTATGCGTGTACTGTCGCATTGTAGGTTGGTGCACACTTCGTGCAATGCCACAGGGTCAGAAGCGCGTCCTGGAACTGGCGTTAACGATGGTTCTTAGCCATCATGTGGGAGCTTGGGAACAAACCTGCGTATCTGCAAGAGCAGTCGCCCCCCCCCACCCCCCGCAAAAAAAAAAAAAAAAAAAAAAAAAAAAACAAAATATTTTTTAAAAAGAATTTAGATTTTCGCCCCATTCTCTCATTTCTCTCATCTTCTCTCTCTCTCTCTGGGTGAAATCCTTCTTCCCAACAAGTCTTCCTCCTTCCATGCCGTCACTCTGTGTGTGACCCACTGAGTCTAGCATGTGGGTGGGCCATTATTTAATGAAGCAAAAGGCATCTTATCAGTGGTTTACACATTGAAGAAAATGACAACCCCTCCCCCAGTGGACTGTTAATGTTCCTCGGGGAGGGTGGAGTCTTCTAAGGCCCCTCCGACATCGTGGCACAAGTGATGGCCCAATTCTTGTGCAGGTCCCTGTGCAGTAGCCACCCGCGCAGTGAGTCCATAGTCCTGTGCAGGTAACACAACTGCAGTGAGTCCATAGTCCTGTGCAGGTAACACAACTGCAGTGAGTCCATGAGTCCTGTGCAGATAACACAGCTGCAGTGAGTCCATGAGTCCTGTGCAGATAACACAGCTGCAGTGAGTCCATGAGTCCTGTGCAGATAACACAGCTGCAGTGAGTCCATGAGTCCTGTGCACATAGCACAGTTGCAGTGAGTCCATGAGTCCTGTGCACATAGCACAGCTGCAGTGAGTCCATGAGTCCTTTGCAGATAACACAACTGGCCAGTGAGTCCATAGTCCTGTGCAGGTAACACAACTGCAGTGAGTCCATGAGTCCTGTGCACATAACACAGCTGCAGTGAGTCCATGAATCCTGTGCAGATAGCACGGCTGCAGTGAGTCCACGAGTCCTGTGCAGATAGCACAGCTGCAGTGAGTCCATGAATCCTGTGCAGATAGCACGGCTGCAGTGAGTCCATGAGTCCTGTGCAGGTAACACAGCTGCAGTGAGTCCATGAGTCCTGTGCAGGTAACACAGTTGCAGTGAGTTCATGAGTCCTGTGCAGGTAACACAGCTGCAGTGAGTCCATGAATCCTGTGCAGATAGCACGGCTGCAGTGAGTCCACGAGTCCTGTGCAGATAGCACAGCTGCAGTGAGTCCACGAGTCCTGTGCAGATAGCACAGCTGCAGTGAGTCCATGATTCCTGTGCAGATAGCACGGCTGCAGTGAGTCCATGAGTCCTGTGCAGATAGCACGGCTGCAGTGAGTCCATGAGTCCTGCTACACCTTCCATCCTCCAGCTCTTTCATTCTTTCTGCCCCCCTCCCTTGATGTCTCTTGACCCTTCAAGAGGATAACACAGCTGTCCCACTTAGAGACCAGCACTCTGGCCAATTATGGGCTTATTCTTTAACCCTCACCCCCTGCAGTAAGAATTTTCTAATGAAGTCTGGGCTCACCACTGATCTCAAGTATTGAACCAAAGCTGGGGGCCATGAAATTCTTAATCTTTTTTAAAAGACCCTGCAGTTTCAGTTTGCAGTGGACAGGACAGATGGTGTAGTTTTAGAACGCCTTTTGATTGTTGCTGCTTCTGACAAGCAGGGATGAAACTCCCCTGCAGCTAGGCACTAGCCCAGGGCTGAGTGTCCTAGTCCTGCCCTGGCCTGCTCCATGGACAGTGCTCTCCTCTTTTTTTTTTTTACTTTGAGACAGGGTCACCCATAGCCCATTGGCCTGAAACTCACCTGTATACCAGGCTGGCCTTGAACTCCACACCTGCCTCCTGCCCTCCCAAGTGTAGGTATTAAAGGCATGTTGCCACCATGCCTGCTTAAAGGGCTGGTTCATAGCACCGAGTGGGTGCGGGAATCGAACCCGGGTCCTCTGCAAGCGCAGTCGGCGCTCTTAACCGATGACGCCATCTCTCCAGCCCCGCTCCCTCTCTCTTTAATATCAGCTGGGCCCTTTCTAATTCAGGGTGCCTATCTGGATCTCTAATGGGAACACTGCTGAGTTGAATTTGGCCACACCATTATCACTATTCAGTACCCTGGCATTGCTACAGATGTACAAAAGAGCTCCTTCCTACCTGACCCTACCTGGCAGGTAGCCTGGTTCATGAGGATGCTCTCTTCCATGGGCAATAGTCAGATGGATGAATGGATGGACCACACACACCCACAACCCACACACACCACACACCCACACACCAAACGGGACGAGAATGAGCACTAAAAGGTGAACTTTCACCACTGAATTTTGATTAATTTCTATGAGCCTAGGTTCCTCATTTGTGAATGGGGGGGAGCCAGGAAACGAGCAGACCCCCACAGGGTTGCCAAGATACCAAGAGATCAAGCGTTGCATCTCAGAACCTAGAAGATGATAGCACTCATTCAAACATTATCAGTTATTTGGGTCAGAGGACATTGAAGACTATAATGCTATTTTGGCTGTCCCTCCTAAATGTCCCCACAAATGTCACCTCTCTTTTTAAAAATAAGCTGAATACTTCCTGGTTCATGCTAGGCATTAAGGGTCCAGAGGCAATTTCTAGACCTGAGATTCTAATGTAGCCTTTTAGGAGATAGATGGTTGCTATCTCCATTCCTCTCCTCGGGATTTTCACCTGTGGCTCCTGACCACAGCTACCCAGCCTGGTCTCAGCCGGCGTGTTTCACACCGAGTCCGCCACAGGTCCTGAGGGTCCCGACGGGCGGAGCTGCAGCGAAGGGGCGGGCTCGAGCCGGCCCCCGGCCTATTACAGTATGAAAGCTTCAAGTGTCCAGAGGGCGGGAGGGAAGGAGGCTGGGCGGCGGGTAGTGAAAGGCGCATTGATGCAGCCGGCTGCATCCTGGGAGCGCCGTGGGGTCAGACGCCGACCGGATTCGGGCTCCCGCGGTCTAGTCCACCTCCCGCTCCCGGCTTCGCAGACGCCGTGCGCTATGCACCCTGTGGGCCGCGCTGCATCCCCGCCGAGGCTGCTCGGTCTCCTTCTCCTGCAGCTATTGCTGCCGCTGCTGCTGCCTCTGCCCGCGCCGTCCAGTGCCTCTGAGAACCCCAAGGCGAAGCAAAAGGCGCTGATCAGGCAAAGGGAGGTGGTGGACCTGGTGAGTGCGAGAGAGTCGGTCCGGATCCCAGTGCTGGAGGAGAGGACAGAGTCACAGAGGCAGAGGGAGGGCGCCAGGAATCTTAGATGAGCCGGGGTGTCCCGCTTTGTCTGAGTCTGTGTGGAAAGAATCAGGGACATGGGTGCCGTGCAGTCAGGAACTCCCAGGGAAAGGTCATTTTAGAGCAGAGATGCAACGTAGGTCAGGTGGGATGACCCCAAGTCCACAGACTCAATAATTTCCGGCCTCTGCGAAGGCCACCCTTGGGAAGAGTGGAGACAGCTAGGGCTGCGATGGGGGTAGAATGAGGAGGCTGGGTGAGTTAGAACGCCTCGGAGAAAGACCCCAGGCTGGCTGGTCACCTGGGCCTGGGCCAAGGCCGTGCAACGTGTCCTTTGTTGGAGCTGGTGGCCACGTACGCATTGTGGAAGGAATAACAACCCCCACAAAGCATCCGTCCAACTTCTTGTAACTTGAAGACTGTGAGTCATGTTGGGTCATCTTCCTGGGAGGTATGGACTGCAATTTACCCCTTCGAGGACCACAGCTGGGGCCAGAAATGCTTCCGAGGGTTTGGAGCTGAAAGGGAGAACAAGGGATCCCCAGGCAAGCGTCCTCCCAAGGACCCATTTCAAGTTTGTTCTGGTTAAACCAGATGCACAGTCAGGTCTTCAGCCTGTGACCATCGGGCGGTCACATTACAGTCCAGCTAAAGGTAGAGCGCTTCCAGGCCAACAAACAGCCCAGTGCTTTCCGAGGTGCTAAATCAGCGGGAAAATCTGTTTGCATAAAACTCTTTCCCGCTAAAAGTCAATAAATTCAGTGGCGGGCAGAGGGTTCTCTGTCCCGTGCAAAAGGCCAGCGTTTGCGACTCTGTTAGTCCTTGGCACATCAACTTCAGTCCTAAGTCATCCATACGGTTCGACAGGCACTGCAGGACCTAAGACTCCCATTATGATTTTTTTTCAGGTTTGATTTATTAAAGCTGACGTTCTAAGCCCAAGTCCTGGCCAGCTAGTTATAAATGGATTCAAAAAAGCACTTGGAAAAACAATCCTCGCTTTCACACAGCATTTTTTTTGGGTGGGGNAAAAAAAAAAAAAAAAAAAAGTCCAGCACTCTGCACTGTGACGCTGTGACGGCTTCTCCTCCAGTCCTAAATTCTAAGGTTGCCAAGCTGTTTGGTCTACCCAGTGATAGGCAGCAAGCATCCTCACAGCTCACCAGTGGTTAGAAACTTTATAATCTGCAGAATATAGGTTGATGGAAAACTAAAGAATCTAAATCATTGGTGAAAGATGACCAGAAAGTCTCTGACTTGCAATTATGGTAAATATATTCTACACATATCATTTTTTTCTCTGGATATTCATACAGCTGGAAGCTGGCATCGTCTGCAGTGTGTCAGGGTATACCCTGAGACCTGGAAGAATTACTTTTCATTTACTCTGAATCATAGCATGTTGCACGCTTTCAACTTGGGTAGTCTTTCATTTCCTGTCAAATTTTCTTCCTCCTTATTAAGTTACCCAAAGCCATGCACGTTTTCACCTCTTCATTATCCCCTGTGCACACAAGGTTTGTTTGTTTTTTTTTTTTTTTAAATCAGCATCTTCTGAACAGACTCTGCATTGTAAGATTTTCTCAGAAAATAGTTCACCATGGAGATCTGGATTTGAAATGATCAAGATTAAAGGCATTTCTAGGCAGTTCAGATGACTCTGCAGACTGTGTGTCTCTCAAGGTACAAAGAGCTGCCTGTTTTGTGATAAAAGAAAGCCAAAGTAAGCAGGATTTGGGGAACTGCATTCTTTTTTTTTAATGTTTTATTTTATTTTATTTATGTGTATGAATGTACTGTCTACATGTAGGTCTGTGCACGTGTCGTGCAATGCCGCAGAAGTCAGAAGAGGGCGTCGGATTCCCCTGGGACTGGAGTCAAAGATGGTTCTCAGCCTCCATGTGGGTGCTGGGGATCGAACCCTGGTCCTCTGCAAGAGCAGTGGCACTCTTAACTGCTAGGCCATTTCTCCAGCCCCAGGAACTTCATTCTTAAGCATGTATGTTTACAAAATACATCCAGTTCTGCAGTCTCTCTCCAGTGTCATCAACTGAATTGTGGATCTTGTTAGTCTTCCTTCAGCTCCCCAAGCTGGATAAATGGGAGTGATTTGTTGATATAAAACCAAAATATTGGGGCTGGAAAAGATGGCTCAGTGATTAAAACCACCAACTGCTCTTGCAGAGGACCCGGGTTCAATTCCCAGCACCCACATGGCAGCTAATAACCATCTTTAAGCCGGGCGTGGTGGTGCACACCTTTAATCCTAGCACTCAGAAGACAGATGCTAGCAGATCTCTGTGAGTTCAAGGCCAGCCTGGGCTACAGGGCTAGTTCCAGGCCAGCTGGGGCTACAGGGAGACCCTGTCTCAACCCCCCCCCCGGCCCCCCGAAAATCAAAACATTATGACAGAAATGTAAAAAAAAAGAGAGCATTAATCACTCTCACCTTATAAGGCTTTTAGCAAATGACAGAGCAAACTGAATATAGTTGTGGTTTTGTTTTGTTTTGGTCTTTTTGAGACAGGGTCTCCTTATTGCCCCAGCTGGCCTGGAACTCACTATGTAGACCAGGCTGGCCTTGAACTCACAGAGATCCTCCTGCCTCTGCCTCCTGAATGCTGGGATTAAAGGCACGGTCTACCATGCCTGACTGAATACAGTTTTACCTCTTCCAAAACTGAATGCTAGAAAGGGACAAAAGGGGAATTGACTGGTGATGAGGAGAAATATTAAGAGGTTCAGATACAAAAAAAGAAATGTGCTGGGTGTGGTGGTGCACGCCTTTAATTCTAGCACTTGCGAGGCAGAGGCAGGCGGATCTTTGTGAGTTCAAGGCCAGCCTGGTCTACAGAGTGAGTTCCAGGACAGCTGGGGCTACAGGGAGACCCTATCTTGAAAAACGACAAAAAGAAAGAAAAAAAAAAAAAAGAAATATGACTGATTGAAGAGAAAACCCCATGAATAATGAAATAGTTCATTATTAGTTGTGGTATAGAAGTTTGTTATATGACTTGCTAACCACTATAGAGAAAATTAAGTCTAGGGGTTTGAGAAATGGCTCAGTAGTTAAGAGCACTGACTGTTCCTGAAGAAAACCTAGGTTCAGTTCCCAGCACCTACATGGTGGTTAATATCCATAACTACAATTCCAGCCCTCTTCTGACCTCCACAGGCATTGCATGACATGAGTGTACTAACATACATGTAGGCAATGCACTCATGCACATAAAATAAAAACAATAAATAAAATAATTTAAAAAAGAAAGAAAATTAAGTCTAGACAAATTCACTATGACAATTTAAAAATAATATTCTATTATTTTTATTTTATGTGTATGAGTATATTGCCTGCATGTATGTAAGTGCGCTTATATTGTTCAATGCTCTTGAAGTTGGAAGAGGGCACTGGGTCCCCTGGAACTGGAGTTATGGATAGTTATGGTACTCTTAACTGAGGAGCCATCTCTAGCCCTAAGGTTCCTTTTTTTTTTTGTTTTGTTTTGTCTTTTTTTAAGACAGGGTCTCCCTGTAGCTCCAGTTGTCCTGGAACTCACTATGTAAACCAGGCTGGCCTTGAACTCACAAAGACCTACCTGCCTCTGCCTTGCCAGTGCTGGGTTAAAGGCGTACACCACCATGCCTGGCAAGGTCCTATTTTTTTTTTTAATTTAATTTATTTATTTATTTATATGAATGTACTGTCTCCATGTAGGTTTGTGCACCCATGTCGTGCAAAGCCAAGGAGGTCAGAAGAGGGTGTCAGATTCCCCTGGAACTGGAGTTCTCCTGGAATTGGAGTTACAGATGGTTCTCAGCTGCCATGTAGGTGCTGGAGATCGAATCCGGGTCCTCTGCAAGAGCAGTGGGTGCTCTTAACCTCTAGGCCATCTCTCCAGCCCCCTGCAAGTTCCTATTTTTATGGACACTGCTGACCCCTAATTTCTGTAGGGATGAAGTAGACACAATGCTTTGAAATGCACAGAACTGGAAGAGATGGCAAGTCCACACCAAGCTGCTCGCACAAAACGAGAAAAAAGGTGAGGTGGGTGGTTCAGTGGGTTTGGGTGGGAAAGAGATGACTTCTTGGCCTTTGGAGTCTGTTGATTTTCAGGGAACTCTGGTGCTGTTCTTTTCCATCTGTGTCCTCGCCTTTATCCTTGGTCCATAATACCTTCCTCGCCCAGCTTTCAATAGTGATACAGTTCTCCCCAGAGTCCTCCCCGCAAACTTCCCTACTCTCTCATTGGTCAAGATCACTGTTGCCTAAAACAAGTCATTCAGCAAGTCATATTAGACCCATGGTGTGGAAAGAGACAAGGTTTCACCCGAAGGATATGGCTGCTTAAAAGATTAAGGAGATTTGGGTTCTAGCAAAGAAGGGTGAACTCCGGGGGTTGACTGTTGGGGAAACAAACCAAGATTGTCTGCCATGGAATACAGTCCTACCGAGGAGTGATTTTTCTTATCGTTTATTTATTTCCCTTCCCGTCCACTAGGAAAGTGGTTTGTTTTTGTAACCTCCCACCAGTTGCTTTTATCTACATATGATGTGGAAATGGCAGACCTCTAGGGGCAACCTTAGGATAAAGCACTAGAGAAACTAAACCCCTAAATTCAAAAGCTGGGTCACAAAGTGCCATCCATCTATCCATCTTAATCCCTAATGGCTCTCTTCTACCAGTAGTTTCTCAAGTACACAAAGCCAGTCAGAGTCCAGTTTTAAGGAAGTGGCCTTAGCTTATTTCTGGTTGCAATGGAATGTTCCAGAGAAGATTCCCCCCTCCCCCAACTCTGTGTGTGAATGTTTTATGCAAAGTCCAAAGACTTTGCCCACTAAGGGTCTTGTTTGTTTTATGTTTGGCTCCCAGGGGATTCAACTCTCAGTGGAATGCACTGCTTCTCCATCTGGGATGACATTTTGAGGCCGCACTGAGAAATCTTGAGTCAGTCTGGAAAATGTCAAGGACAGGCTGGATTTTCTGGTCAGTCACTTTTCCATACAGTGTCACCTCTTGGTGATTCTTTGGTCCAGTTCCAGCTTTCTCTCACGCTCATATTTGTCCCTATGCTCACCACTGGCTTCATGTTCTTGAGGTATCAGTCCATTGGCAGAGAGTCAATTATTAGGCTTTTATTTTCAAATTGCTATTAATGGCTGCTTCCATATCTCAATTGGAATAAACATGAATGCACTTTTAGTTTGGTGGTTGGTTGCTTCCATACTGATCTGTATTTATTTCTGCATCAAATAAGCGAGTCTAAAAAAAAAATAATAAAAAAAGAAGCGAGTCTGAGTCCTTTGATAAATCTCGTTACTAATTCAGTCTTCCACCACTTTTCCCATTTTTTTAACATGTAAGATTATTGATCCAGCTCCTCTTGTATTCTGCTTGCTAGAATTCAGCACACCAGTAAAAACAAAATAAGCAAGCAGTTTGTAAGCTTATATGCTAATATTTCTCAAGAATATCTTGGGCTGGAGAGATGGCCTAGCGGTTAAGAGCACCGACCTCTTGCAGAGGACCTGGGTTCGATCCCCAGCACCCAATGGCGGCTGAGAACCGTCTGAAACTCCAATTCCAGGAGAACTCCAGTTCCAGGGGAATCCGATACCCTCTTATGACCTCCGCAGCATTGTACAACACGGGTGCACAAACCTGCATGCAGACAGTACATTGATACACATACAGAAATAAATTAAAAAAAAAAAAAAAGAATATCCTCAAAACCAGTGGTCTTAACACTGCCCCTCAAAATATCCAGTGAGAGGTTTGAGCTACAGAGAAATGGAAGACACTGAACCTGTTGCACCGCCTTAAATTCCATTTGTAATTTCAGCACACCAAATAGACCCTAGATGATCCTCCATGTGGAAAAATTCATTTTATCTTGGTTGAGCTGAAAAAAATTTTTTTCATATACTTCAAGAGGATGACTGTGCAAAAGTTCATTTTTTATACAAGAAAACACTTTCTGAAGAAGATCATGACTTTCAAAAGGCCCACTTGCTGAAAGTTCAGTAACTGGAATACTGTCTTTTTGCTGTGATCCAAGTTCTCTGGAGTTCATCTGCACCCCGCTCCCTGGATAGCCTTTCAACCCACTACTGTAGGCTGGCAGTGCTGCTCACCGTAACAACACATTGTGAGCACTCAAAAATACTGCCACCAAGCTTTGGTGCGCACAGCAAAGCTACTGTTTAAAATAGAGAAATAAGGACATTTCAACTTAAGCGCAAGGTGGCGCCGCCTTTAATCTAGGCACTCGGGCAGGCCGAGGGCAGGCGGATCTTTGTGAGTTCAAAGGCCAGGCTGGTCTACCGAGTGCGTTCCCCAGGAAGAGGAGCTACGGGAGACCCTGTCTCGAAAAGACAAAAAAAAAAAAAAAAAAAAAAAAAGCACTTGTCAAAAACTGTGGCACCCCTTCTGAGTACTTACCATAAAATTCTTTTAAATCTAACCAAAAATAGTTTTTCCCATATATATGCACTTGAAAGCTATTTTTAATTAGTTAACTTATTTTATGTGCGTGTGTGTTTTCCATGCGTGTAAGTACCTGTGTGTAAGTGTCATGCCATACCCAGGGAGACCAGAAGAGAGCACTGGAGTCCCTGGAACTGCTGTTTATCGTCACCATGTGTGTGCTAGGAACTGAACCCAGGTTCTCTGCAAAAGTAGCCAGCACTCATAGCCACTGAGCCATTATATAGCCCCTTGAAAGTTATTTTTAGGAAAAGTGGTAGAAAATTAGACAGGAACCTAGGTAAAAACTCGATATATTTTTTTTTTTTTAATTTATTTCTGTATGTTATCAACTGTGTACTGTCTGCATGAAGGCTTTGGCACCCGTGTTGTACACTGCTGCGGAGGTCATAAGCGGTATCGGATCCCCTGGAAACTGGGAGTTCTCCCTGGAATTGGAGATTTCAGCGGTTCTCAGCCGCCATTGGGTGCTGGGGTCGAACCCATGTCCTCTGCAAGAGGTCGGTTGCCTTAACCGCTAGGCCATTCTCCAGCCCAGATATTCTGAGAAAATTAGCTATAAGCTTACCACTTGTTTGTTATTTTGTTTTTACTGGTGTGCTGAATTCTAGCAAGCAGAATACAAGAGGAGCTGGATCAATAATTTACATGTTAAAAATGGGAAAAGTGTGTGAAGACTGAATTGTAACGAGATTATCAACGGATCAGGACTCCTTCTTTTTATTATTTTTTTTTTAGACTCGCTTATTTGATGCAGAAATAAATACAGATCAGTATGGAAGCAACCAACCACCAAACTAAAAGTGCATTCATGTTTATTCCAATTGAGATATGGAAGCAGCCATTAATAGCAATTTGAAAATAAAAGCCTAATAATTGACTCTCTGCCAATGGACTGATACCTCAAGAACATGAAGCCAGTGGTGAGCATAGGGACAAATATGAGCGTGAGAGAAAGCTGGAACTGGACCAAAGAATCACCAAGAGGTGACACTGTATGGAAAAGTGACTGACCAGAAAATCCAGCCTGTCCTTGACATTTTCCAGACTGACTCAAGATTTCTCAGTGCGGCCTCAAAATGTCATCCCAGATGGAGAAGCAGTGCATTCCACTGAGAGTTGAATCCCCTGGGAGCCAAACATAAAACAAACAAGACCCTTAGTGGGCAAAGTCTTTGGACTTTGCATAAAACATTCACACACAGAGTTGGGGGAGGGGGGAATCTTCTCTGGAACATTCCATTGCAACCAGAAATACGCTCAGGGCCACTTCCTTAAAAAAATTGGACTATGACTGGCTTTTGTGTACTTGAAAAAAAATACTGGTGAAAGAGCCATCGGGATTACGATGGATAGATGGATGGCACTTTGTGACCCAGCTTTTGAATTTAGGGGTTTAGTTTCTCTAGTGCTTTATCCTAAGGTTGCCCCTAGAGGTCTGCCATTTCCACATCATATGTAGATAAAAGCAACTGGTGGGAGGTTACAAAAACAAACCACTTTCCTAGTGGCACTGACAGGGAAATAAAAAACGATAAGACACATCACTCCTCTGTAGGACTGTATTCCATGGAGACAATATTGGTTTGTTTCCCAAACAGTTTCACCCCGGAGTTCACCCTTCTTGCTAGAACCCACATCTCATTAATCTTTTAAGCAGCCATATCCTTCGGGTGAAACCTTGTCTCTTTCCACACCATGGGTCTAATATGACTTGCTGAATGACTTGTTTTAGGCAACAGTGATCTTGACCAATGAGAGAGTAGGGAAGTTTGCGGGGAGGACTCTGGGGAGAACTGTATCACTATTGAAAGCTGGGCGAGGAAGGTATTATGGACCAAGGATAAAGGCGAGGACACAGATGGAAAAGAACAGCACCAGAGTTCCCTGAAAATCAACAGACTCCAAAGGCCAAGAAGTCATCTCTTTCCCACCCAAACCCACTGAACCACCCACCTCACCTTTTTTCTCGTTTTGTGCGAGCAGCTTGGTGTGGACTTGCCATCTCTTCCAGTTCTGTGCATTTCAAAGCATTGTGTCTACTTCATCCCTACAGAAATTAGGGGTCAGCAGTGTCCATAAAAATAGGAACTTGCAGGGGGGCTCTTTTTTTTTCCTTTGGATTTGTTTCTTCTTTTTTCTCCCTTTTTTTTTTTTTTTTTTTTTTTTTTTTCCTTCTTCCCCCCCTCCCTTTTTTTTGTTTTGTTTTCTGGTTTTTGGTTTTTTTTTTCCTTTTCAAAAACTTTGTTTAGGGGCTGGAGAGATGGCCTCGAGGTTAAGAGCACCCACTGCTCTTGCCAAGGACATGGATTCGATCCTCCAGCAACCCTTACATGGCAGCTGAGAGAAACATCTGTAACTCCAATTCCAGGGAGACACTCCAGTTTCCGGGGATTGACACCTCTTCTGACCTCCTTGGCTTTGCACGACATGGGGCACAAACCTACAGGAGACAGTACATTCATATTAAATAAAAAATAAATTAATTAAAAAAAAAAATAGGGAACCTGCCCCGGCTGGTTTACGCCTTTAACCCAGCACTGGCAAGGCAGGGGCAGATAGGTCTTTGTGAGTTCAAGGCAAGGCCAGCCTGGTTTACATAGTGAGTTCCAGACACCTGGGACTACAGGAGACACCCCTGTCCTTAAAAAAAAGACAAAACCAAAACAAACAAAAAGGACCTTAGGGCTGAGATGGTCCTAGTTAAGAGTACCATGACACTATCCATAACTCCAGTTCCAGGGGACCCAGTGCCCCTCTGTCCACCTTCAAGAGCATTGAAACAATATAAGAGCACTTACATACATGCAGGCAATATACTCATACACATAAAATAAAAACATAATAGAATATTCTTTTTAAATTGTCATAGTGAATTTGTCTAGACTTAATTTTCTTTTTTTTTAAATTATTTTATTTATTTGTTTTATTTTTATGTGCCTGAGTGCATTGCCTACATGTATGTTCTACACTCATGTCACTGCAATGCCTGTGGAGTCAGAAGAGGGTCTTGGATCCTTCGTAACTGGAATTGTGGATGGTTGATAACCACCATGTAGGTGCTGGGAAACTGAACCTAGGTTTTCTTTTTTTTTTCCACGCGAACAGTCAGTGCTCTTAACATACTGAGCCATTTCTCAAACCCCTAGACTTAATTTTCTCTATAGTGGTTAGCAAGTCATATAACAAACTTCTATACCACAACTAATAATGAACTATTTCATTATTCATGGGGTTTTCTCTTCAATAAGTCCTATTTTTTTTTTTTTTTTTTTCTTCTTTTTGTCGTTTCAAGATAGGTCTCCTGTAGCCCCAGCTGTCTGGAACTCCACTCTGTAGACCAGGCTGGCCTTTGAAATCACAAAGATCCGCATGCCTCTGCCTCGCAAGTGTAGAATTAAAGGCGTGCGCCACCACACCAGCAATTTCTTTTGTTGCTCTCTGAACCTCTTAATATTTCTCCTCATCACCAGTCAATTCCCCTTTTGTCCCTTTCTAGCATTCAGTTTTGGAAGAGGTAAAACTGTATTCAGTCAGGCATGGTGACGTGCCTTTAATCCCAGCATTCAGGAGGCAAGGCCAGGAGGATCTCTGTGAGTTAAGGCCAGCCTGGTCCTACATGTGAGTCCAGGCCAGCTGGGGGCAACTTAAGGAAGACCATGTCTCAAAAAGCCCAAAACCACAAAAACAAAACCAAAACTTTTTCAGTTTGCTCTGTCATTTGCTAAAAGCCTTATAAGGTGAGAGTGATTAATGCTCTCTTTTTATTTACATTTCTGTCATAATGTTTTGATTTTCGGGGGGCCGGGGGGGGGGTTTGAGGACAGGGTCTCCCTGTAGCCCCAGCTGGCCTGACACTAGCCCTGTAGGCCCAGGCTGGCTTTGAAACTCACAGAGATCTGCTAGCATCTGTCTTTGAGTGCTAGGATTACCGTGTGCCCCACCACGCCCGGCTTAAAGATGGTTATTAGCTGCCATGTGGGTGCTCGGAATTGAACCCGGTCCTCTGCAAGAAGCAGTTGGTGGTTTTAATCCAATGAGCCATCTTTTCCAGCCCCAATATTTTGGTTTTATATCAACAAATCACTCCCATTTATCCAGCTTGGGGAGCTGAAGGAAGACTAACAAGATCCACAATTCAGTTGATGACACTGGAGAGAGACTGCAGAACTGGATGTATTTTGTAAACATACATGCTTAAGAATGAAGTTCCTGGGGCTGAGAAATGGGCTAGCAGTAAGAGCGCCACTGCTCTTGCAGAGGACCCGAGGTTCGATCCCCAGCACCCACATGGAGCTGAGAACCATCTTTGACTCCAGTCAGGGGATCGACGCCCTCTTCTGCCTTCTGCGGCATTGCACGACACGTACAATGCAGTACACAGACCTGCATGCAGAAAATACACTCATACACATAAATTAAAAAAATAAAACATTAAAAAAAAAGAATGCAGTCCCCACATCCTGCTTACCTTTGGGCTTTCTTTTATCACCAAAACAGCAAGCTCTTTGTACCTTGAGAGCACACAGTCTGCCAGCGTCATCGAACTGCCTAGAAATGACCTTTAATTTCTTGGATCATTCCAAATCCCAGATCTCCATGGTGAAACTATTTTCCGAGAAAATCTTACAATGCGAGTCTGTCAGAAGAGCTGATTTAAAAAAAAAAAAAAACAAACAAAAAAAAAACCCTTGTGTGCAACAGGGGATAATGAAGAGGTGAAAACGTGCATGGCTTTGGGTAACTTAATAAGGAGGAAGAAAATTTGACAGGAAATGAAAGACTACCCAAGTTGAAAGCGTGCAACATGCTATTATTCAGAGGTAAATGAAAATTAATTCTCCAGGTCTCAGGTTCCCTGACCCACTGCAGACGATGCCCAGCTTCCAGCTTGTCATGAATATCCACGAGACAAAAATGATCTGTGTAGAATATATTACCATAATTGCAAGTCAGAGACTTTCTGGTCATCTTTCACCAATGATTTAGATTCTTTAGTTTTCCATCAACCTATATTCTGCAGATTATAAAGTTTCTAACCACTGGTGAGCTGTGAGGATGCTTGCTGCCTATCACTGGGTAGACCAAACAGCTTGGCAACCTTAGAATTTAGGACTGGAGGAGAAGCCGTCACAGCGTCACAGTGCAGAGTGCTGGACTTTTTTTTTTTTTTTTTTTTTTTGTTTTTTGAGACACAGTCTCCTTTGCCCCAGCTGACCTGGAAACTCATTATGTAGACAGGTGGACTTACACTCACAGAGATCCACCGTCTTCGCCTCCTGAGTGCTGGGATTAAAGGCATGCACCACCATGCCGGCTAAAACATTCTGACTTAAGACGACCGTGTACCCATGTGAACATGACTCATAGCACAGGAGAATTCAGCACCTCCTTCCATGACTGCTTGGTGCCGTGTGCACACTCAGAGCAAGGCTCATGTTTCTCTTGTTCTGTTCTGACGTCTACCGACTGCCTTCCAGGCTCCCTAGTCGGGCTTAGCCAATCAGAGATTGGAGAGTGAGAATAAGGGAGACTCAGGCCGGTGGATTTCCCAGCCATGGTTCATCTCTTGTAATTTTAACTTCTATGGGGCAAGTTCAACATGGTTCGACCTTTGACTGGATGCCGTGAGTCTCTGTAGCTGAGGAATGGTAGCGACTTACAATGACCGCCACTTTAGCTTGTGCTCTATGTGGATAGCCAGTTCTTTTGTTTTGGGACAGGGTCTCCCTTTAGTCCCAGATGTCCTAGAGCTCACTCTGTAAACCAGAACCAGGCTGGCCTTGAACTCAGAGAGATCCACCTGCCTCTGCCCTCCCCAGTGCTAGAATAATGGCGTGTGTCACCATGCCTGGCTAACTCAAATATTTTTTAAAGAGGAATACATATGGACCCAGCCATTCACGAACAAGTGTATTTCTGAAATGGAATCAGTATGTTAAAGAGATAGTTGTGTTACTACATTTATTGTATTGCTATTCCAAATAACCTTGATATGGAATCAATCTAATGTCCACAAAAATATGAATGGATAAAGAAAAAATAATCAAGTTTCTCTTAAACTTTTAAGCTCAACATAGATGACTTAGGTTCAACTGTCTCATAAAATTCCAAGGATTTATTTATTTATTTATTTCATTTATTTATTTGTCTTTTTGAGTCAGGGTCTCCCCTCATCGCCCATCTGGCCTGGAAACTCACTATATAGACCAGGCTGGCCTTGAATCACAGAGATACCACTGTCTCTTGCCTCTGGGTGCTGGGATTAAAGGCAGGCATCACCACACCCAGAAATTTCAAAGCTTTAATTGTTCTAAAACTTAGCTCTACTAAAAACTGCAACAAATAAACTATTCTATACATTTTAAGCTATGTTTACAAATTTAATACATTTGATTTTTTTCATATGCTAAATTCTTATCAGGGCAATCTTAAAAATATAGTAAGTAGTAGGCAGAGGCCGACGGATCTTTGTGAGTTCAAGCCAGGCCTGGTCTACGGTGAGGTCCCAGGACAGCTGGGGCGACAGGAGACCCTGTCTCAGAAGCACCAAAAAAAAAAAAACTATATATATATATAAAGTAGAAACCCAGGCATGGGAACGGGGCAGGGTGATAACACCGGTTAAGCAGATATATATATATATAGATAGAGATATATATCGGGAGCATATATATATATAAAGTAGAAACCAGGGCATGTACTGGGCAGGGGGAGACACACTTGAATAATATTCTAGTAGAGAGAGATAGATAGGAGCATATATATGTGTGGGGTATACGATAGATATATGTACATATTTAAGTACCCCAACACTTCTTACAAATCCAATAAGTCAATCGGTGGAACTTGTGGTTCAGAAGTAGAGAGGATGTTTAGCTTAGTAAGGTCCTGGGTTCAACTCCCGGCACCCAAAGGAACAATACTAATATATTTTCAGGCTTAATATTCCAGTGTCTAGGTCTTATTAAACTTTTAAAAGCTTTGCAAACTTGACTAAGTGTGATTAGTCATTTAAAATTAATACTATAATCCACTGTTAAATTTTCTTAAGTATGACATATATTCAAGATTAACTAAAATGTCACCACAGTTGTCATAAGAGTTATTCATAAAATTAGACTTCAAAATTAGATCTGCAGAAGTCTCATTTGTTCATCATTCTGAAATGGCACTCAGAATCCTGAACTCATTCATAATGTCTAAGTGGAATGAAAACCTAGAGTGGCAGAACAGGCCTATGATTAGACCAGAACAAGTCAATTGGCTGCAGTAATAACTCCCAGAGGTCGTGGGATAAATGCCTCTGCAAACTCACAACCTGGGAAAGAAAGCAAAGTGAAACTGAAGCCAAGAAGGCAGGATTTGCAAGAGTCTTTTGCATGCTTCAAAGCACTTACTTTAGTTCATATTATGTTTAAACAGAGGTAATGATACTCAGCTCACATAGCTTGCAATGTCATTGAACCGATTTTGTGAATGTGGCTGGGTGCTAGCCAGGATTAGGTCTTGGCTGACCCACCAACCTGGACTTCAGATTTACATAGAAAGGGAGCAGGAGCAGTGACTACTCTGGTATCCCTGCTTGCCCTTCTAGCCTCCAGCCTGCTGTGGCCACAGTAGTTTGGCAATGGGGACCTCCTTCAGCTGTAGATCAGGGCAGGGTTGCAGGCACATGAGCCATGCAGAAAGGGTAGGCACTTAAAACGATCCTGAACTTGCAACAGGATCTCATACGTAGTCCACAACAGCCTTGAGCTCCCAGCAATCCTCCTGCCTCCTAAATTGGGGGATTTAGGCATTGGCTATTGTGTCGGCTTGAAACCCTTTTTTATTAATTTTTTTATTGTTGACAATTTCATACTTATAAAAGGAATTTTAAGTGGGAGCTAGGAGATTGCTCAGTGGTTAAGAGCACTAACTGGGGGGTGTGGTGGTGCACGCCCTTTAATCCTAGCAACTCGGGAGGCGGACGGCAGGTGGATATCTTGGAGTTCAAGGCCAACTGGCCTACAGAATGAGCTCCAGGCCAGCTGGGACTTAAATGGAGAACTGTATCAAAACTACAAAAAAAAAGAGAAAACCGCTCTTTCGGAGGACCGTTCATTTTCTTACCCCACCCACATGGCAGCTAAAAAAAAAAAAAAAAAACTCCCGTTCCAGGGGATCTGATGCTTTCCCCTGACCTCTGTGGGCTTTGCATAACATGGGTGCACTTACACCACATGCATACAATATACTCACATACAGAAAATAAAATATTTTTTCATTAATTACTTTATTATTTCTTTGTGTATGCGTGTACTGTCGCATTGTAGGTTGGTGCACACTTCGTGCAATGCCACAGGGTCAGAAGCGCGTCCTGGAACTGGCGTTAACGATGGTTCTTAGCCATCATGTGGGAGCTTGGGAACAAACCTGCGTATCTGCAAGAGCAGTCGCCCCCCCCCACCCCCCGCAAAAAAAAAAAAAAAAAAAAAAAAAAAAACAAAATATTTTTTAAAAAGAATTTAGATTTTCGCCCCATTCTCTCATTTCTCTCATCTTCTCTCTCTCTCTCTGGGTGAAATCCTTCTTCCCAACAAGTCTTCCTCCTTCCATGCCGTCACTCTGTGTGTGACCCACTGAGTCTAGCATGTGGGTGGGCCATTATTTAATGAAGCAAAAGGCATCTTATCAGTGGTTTACACATTGAAGAAAATGACAACCCCTCCCCCAGTGGACTGTTAATGTTCCTCGGGGAGGGTGGAGTCTTCTAAGGCCCCTCCGACATCGTGGCACAAGTGATGGCCCAATTCTTGTGCAGGTCCCTGTGCAGTAGCCACCCGCGCAGTGAGTCCATAGTCCTGTGCAGGTAACACAACTGCAGTGAGTCCATAGTCCTGTGCAGGTAACACAACTGCAGTGAGTCCATGAGTCCTGTGCAGATAACACAGCTGCAGTGAGTCCATGAGTCCTGTGCAGATAACACAGCTGCAGTGAATCCATGAGTCCTGTGCAGATAACACGGCTGCAGTGAGTCCATGAGTCCTGTGCACATAGCACAGTTGCAGTGAGTCCATGAGTCCTGTGCACATAGCACAGCTGCAGTGAGTCCATGAGTCCTGTGCAGATAACACAACTGGCCAGTGAGTCCATAGTCCTGTGCAGGTAACACAACTGCAGTGAGTCCATGAGTCCTGTGCACATAACACAGCTGCAGTGAGTCCATGAATCCTGTGCAGATAGCACGGCTGCAGTGAGTCCACGAGTCCTGTGCAGATAGCACAGCTGCAGTGAGTCCATGAATCCTGTGCAGATAGCACGGCTGCAGTGAGTCCATGAGTCCTGTGCAGGTAACACAGCTGCAGTGAGTCCATGAGTCCTGTGCAGGTAACACAGTTGCAGTGAGTTCATGAGTCCTGTGCAGGTAACACAGCTGCAGTGAGTCCATGAATCCTGTGCAGATAGCACGGCTGCAGTGAGTCCACGAGTCCTGTGCAGATAGCACAGCTGCAGTGAGTCCACGAGTCCTGTGCAGATAGCACAGCTGCAGTGAGTCCATGATTCCTGTGCAGATAGCACGGCTGCAGTGAGTCCATGAGTCCTGTGCAGATAGCACGGCTGCAGTGAGTCCATGAGTCCTGCTACACCTTCCATCCTCCAGCTCTTTCATTCTTTCTGCCCCCCTCCCTTGATGTCTCTTGACCCTTCAAGAGGATAACACAGCTGTCCCACTTAGAGACCAGCACTCTGGCCAATTATGGGCTTATTCTTTAACCCTCACCCCCTGCAGTAAGAATTTTCTAATGAAGTCTGGGCTCACCACTGATCTCAAGTATTGAACCAAAGCTGGGGGCCATGAAATTCTTAATCTTTTTTAAAAGACCCTGCAGTTTCAGTTTGCAGTGGACAGGACAGATGGTGTAGTTTTAGAACGCCTTTTGATTGTTGCTGCTTCTGACAAGCAGGGATGAAACTCCCCTGCAGCTAGGCACTAGCCCAGGGCTGAGTGTCCTAGTCCTGCCCTGGCCTGCTCCATGGACAGTGCTCTCCTCTTTTTTTTTTTTACTTTGAGACAGGGTCACCCATAGCCCATTGGCCTGAAACTCACCTGTATACCAGGCTGGCCTTGAACTCCACACCTGCCTCCTGCCCTCCCAAGTGTAGGTATTAAAGGCATGTTGCCACCATGCCTGCTTAAAGGGCTGGTTCATAGCACCGAGTGGGTGCGGGAATCGAACCCGGGTCCTCTGCAAGCGCAGTCGGCGCTCTTAACCGATGACGCCATCTCTCCAGCCCCGCTCCCTCTCTCTTTAATATCAGCTGGGCCCTTTCTAATTCAGGGTGCCTATCTGGATCTCTAATGGGAACACTGCTGAGTTGAATTTGGCCACACCATTATCACTATTCAGTACCCTGGCATTGCTACAGATGTACAAAAGAGCTCCTTCCTACCTGACCCTACCTGGCAGGTAGCCTGGTTCATGAGGATGCTCTCTTCCATGGGCAATAGTCAGATGGATGAATGGATGGACCACACACACCCACAACCCACACACACCACACACCCACACACCAAACGGGACGAGAATGAGCACTAAAAGGTGAACTTTCACCACTGAATTTTGATTAATTTCTATGAGCCTAGGTTCCTCATTTGTGAATGGGGGGGAGCCAGGAAACGAGCAGACCCCCACAGGGTTGCCAAGATACCAAGAGATCAAGCGTTGCATCTCAGAACCTAGAAGATGATAGCACTCATTCAAACATTATCAGTTATTTGGGTCAGAGGACATTGAAGACTATAATGCTATTTTGGCTGTCCCTCCTAAATGTCCCCACAAATGTCACCTCTCTTTTTAAAAATAAGCTGAATACTTCCTGGTTCATGCTAGGCATTAAGGGTCCAGAGGCAATTTCTAGACCTGAGATTCTAATGTAGCCTTTTAGGAGATAGATGGTTGCTATCTCCATTCCTCTCCTCGGGATTTTCACCTGTGGCTCCTGACCACAGCTACCCAGCCTGGTCTCAGCCGGCGTGTTTCACACCGAGTCCGCCACAGGTCCTGAGGGTCCCGACGGGCGGAGCTGCAGCGAAGGGGCGGGCTCGAGCCGGCCCCCGGCCTATTACAGTATGAAAGCTTCAAGTGTCCAGAGGGCGGGAGGGAAGGAGGCTGGGCGGCGGGTAGTGAAAGGCGCATTGATGCAGCCGGCTGCATCCTGGGAGCGCCGTGGGGTCAGACGCCGACCGGATTCGGGCTCCCGCGGTCTAGTCCACCTCCCGCTCCCGGCTTCGCAGACGCCGTGCGCTATGCACCCTGTGGGCCGCGCTGCATCCCCGCCGAGGCTGCTCGGTCTCCTTCTCCTGCAGCTATTGCTGCCGCTGCTGCTGCCTCTGCCCGCGCCGTCCAGTGCCTCTGAGAACCCCAAGGCGAAGCAAAAGGCGCTGATCAGGCAAAGGGAGGTGGTGGACCTGGTGAGTGCGAGAGAGTCGGTCCGGATCCCAGTGCTGGAGGAGAGGACAGAGTCACAGAGGCAGAGGGAGGGCGCCAGGAATCTTAGATGAGCCGGGGTGTCCCGCTTTGTCTGAGTCTGTGTGGAAAGAATCAGGGACATGGGTGCCGTGCAGTCAGGAACTCCCAGGGAAAGGTCATTTTAGAGCAGAGATGCAACGTAGGTCAGGTGGGATGACCCCAAGTCCACAGACTCAATAATTTCCGGCCTCTGCGAAGGCCACCCTTGGGAAGAGTGGAGACAGCTAGGGCTGCGATGGGGGTAGAATGAGGAGGCTGGGTGAGTTAGAACGCCTCGGAGAAAGACCCCAGGCTGGCTGGTCACCTGGGCCTGGGCCAAGGCCGTGCAACGTGTCCTTTGTTGGAGCTGGTGGCCACGTACGCATTGTGGAAGGAATAACAACCCCCACAAAGCATCCGTCCAACTTCTTGTAACTTGAAGACTGTGAGTCATGTTGGGTCATCTTCCTGGGAGGTATGGACTGCAATTTACCCCTTCGAGGACCACAGCTGGGGCCAGAAATGCTTCCGAGGGTTTGGAGCTGAAAGGGAGAACAAGGGATCCCCAGGCAAGCGTCCTCCCAAGGACCCATTTCAAGTTTGTTCTGGTTAAACCAGATGCACAGTCAGGTCTTCAGCCTGTGACCATCGGGCGGTCACATTACAGTCCAGCTAAAGGTAGAGCGCTTCCAGGCCAACAAACAGCCCAGTGCTTTCCGAGGTGCTAAATCAGCGGGAAAATCTGTTTGCATAAAACTCTTTCCCGCTAAAAGTCAATAAATTCAGTGGCGGGCAGAGGGTTCTCTGTCCCGTGCAAAAGGCCAGCGTTTGCGACTCTGTTAGTCCTTGGCACATCAACTTCAGTCCTAAGTCATCCATACGGTTCGACAGGCACTGCAGGACCTAAGACTCCCATTATGATTTTTTTTCAGGTTTGATTTATTAAAGCTGACGTTCTAAGCCCAAGTCCTGGCCAGCTAGTTATAAATGGATTCAAAAAAGCACTTGGAAAAACAATCCTCGCTTTCACACAGCATTTTTTTTGGGTGGGGNACGCCAGGCTTTTTTTTTTTTTTAAACCTGGCCTTGCCCCAGGTGCAGCGGGTGGAGCTTGGATGCCCCTCCACTCTGGGCTGTGTCCTCCCCGGGCCACTCCCCAACAAAGTGCGTTTTATGTCCTTCAGTGCTGTCTATTTTTTTATGGCCATTTCATTTATGTGTATAGTGCTTTGCCTGCATGTGTGTAACTGCATCCATGTTGTGAAATGCTCTCAGAGGTCAGAATAGGTCACTGGATTACCTGGAACTGGAATTACAGATGATTGTTAGCCATCATGTGGGTGCTGGGAATTGAACCCAGGTCCTCTGCAAAAGTAGCCAGTGCTCTTAACCTCTGAGCCATCTCTCCAGCCACTTTGTGGCTGTTATTTGTTGTCTTCCAGAGATTGCCAAGATGGTGGGGATTACATCTTTTATATTGTCCAAAATATTTAAAACAATGAGTAATCGAATGAATATGGAGTTGAGTTGAACTTCTAGGCCCATCTTCATATGCACTTCAGAGCATCCACAATAGGTAGGTAGAGTCAAGTTGGGAAGGGGCCAATCTCTTGAAATCTGTCACCAAAATGAACTTAAGTATTTGACTCAACAATAGGAAAACAATAATATTAGAAAGGGGCAACAGACCTGAAAAGTTGCCTCACCAAAGAATATACAGATGGCAAGTAGACATGTGAAAAAGATGCTCAGCCCCATAAATAATTATGGAATTAAAAATGAGAACACACTTGGGAGGCAGAGGGAGGTGGATCTCTGTGAGTTCAAGGCCAGCCTGGTCTACAGAGTGAGTTACAGGCCAGCCGGGGCTACAGGGAGACCCTGAAAAAAAAAAAAAAAAAAAAAAAAAAAAAAAAAGGAAACAATAAGATGATGTTGCACATCTATTAGAATTGCCAAACATTGACAATACATTGAAATGTTAGACAGCAAGTGCAGCACCAGGAACTCTCAAGCACTGTTGATGGAAATGTAAAATGGTGTAACTTTGGGAACGGTCTTTTATAAAACTGAAAACACTCTTTAAAAAAAAAACTGAGAGTCTGGAGAGATGGCCTAGTGGTTAAGAGCGCCGACTGCTCTTGCAGAGTACCCTGGTTCGATCCCCAGCACCCACATGGCGGGCGAGGACTGTCTGTAACTCCCAATTCCAGAAAAACTCCAGTTCCAGGGGAATCCAACACCCTCTTCTGACCTCCGCGGCATTGCACGACACGGGTGCACAAACCTACATGCAGACAGTACATTCATACACATAAATAAATAAATAAAATAAAATTAAATTAAATTAAAAAAAAAGAAAAAAAATGAAAACGCTCTTATCACATGACCCAACAACTGTAGTCTTTTCTATTTACTCAAAGGGGTTGAAAGTTTTCTTTATGGTTGGGCATTGTGGCACACGTCTTTAATCTCAGCACTTTGGAGGCAGAGGCAGGCAGATCTCCGTGAGTTCAAGGCCAGCCTGGTGTACAGAGCAAGCTCCAGGCCAGCTGGGACTAAAGGGAGACCCTGTCTCAAAAAGACCAAAAAAAAAAAAAAATGCAGATGATTGGAGCTGGAGAGATGGCTCAGTGGTTTAAGAGCACTGACTGCTCTTGCAGGGGACCTGGGTTTGATTCCCAGTAACCACATGGCTCTAAGAATCTTCTTTAAGCTGGGCATGGTGGCACACACCTTTGATCCCAGCACTCGGGAGGCAGAGGCAGGGGGATCTCTGTGAGTTCAAGGTCAGCCTGGTTTACATAGTGAGCTCTAGGGTAGCTGGGACTAAAGGGAAGCCCTGTCTCAAAAAAAAACCAAACCAAACCAAAACAAACAAAAAAACCCTTTTTTTTTTTTTTTTTTTTTTTATATAAATAAAAATAAAAACTTGGGGGCTGGAGAGATTGGCCTAGTAGTTAAGAGCGACAACTGCTCTTGCAGAGGACCTGTGGTCGATTCCAAGCCACCCATGGCGGCTAAGACCGTCTTTAAAACCCACCCCTGAGTCTTCTCTTGTGAGCAGCGTTCAGGAAGTCCATCTAACCCTGCCACTAATGAAGAAAAAAAACCCGGGAGAGATTTCTCTGAATGACAGCACCTGCTTGGATCAAAATGTAAATGCACTGGACAAGCTGTCAGCCCCTGAAAGAAAACAGCCATAACTGACTAGAGACCAAGACACAGCTCCAGAGAAATTAGACAGTTTTCTGTCGCACCACCTGTGCCACTTTTCTAAGCCTAAGGGAATAATCTGTGTAAGAGGGGGCACGGTAGAATGTAAGGGCTGCGATTGGTGTGAAGGGTGAAACTAAAACAATATAGACTGGAACACTCATTTGATCAACTTGATTGACATACAAGCCCACGCCATGCTGGATGGTGGGCCCATGATTGTGTGGGTTTGGGCACAACTGCTTGCAAATTGGATGTACATGAAGGATGCTTGTAAACTCACAAATTATCACTATTGTTTAAAAAATGAAAGAAAACAAAACAAAAAACAGAGAAAGATCAGAAAAGTTATGCAGAATGCATGATCTGGGTGGGTAGGGGTGGGGGCGGGGGGAAGGGAAAAGGGATATATGCCTGACCGAATTGGAAAATAATGTATGAAACACAAAACATAAAAAAACCAAAAAATAAAAAAAATAAAAAAAAAAAGAACCGCTTAATTCCAGTTCAGGGTAATCCAATGCCTCTTCTGACGCTCGCATTGCGCAGACACAGGTGCACAAACCTACATGCAACAGTACATTCATGCAACATAAATAAATAAATTAAATAAAATTAAAAAAGCTTGGAAGTAAGCATGAGGCATCAATATACAAATGAATAAACTATGGTACACTTAGACAATGAAATAGTATTTCACACTAAAAAAAAATTGAGCTACCAAGTGATGAAAAGATATGGAGGAAACCTAAATGCATATTCCTAAGTGAAAGAAACCAATCTGAGAAGGTTATATGTTATAATGTACTGTCTTTTAAAGAATTTTAATTATTTATTTATCTAAATGTATTGTCTGTGCATGGAGTTTGTGCCACGACCGTGTCGTGCATGCCCGCGGAGGTCAGAATAGGAGGGCGTTCGGATTTCCCCTGGAACTTGGATGTTTCTCCTGGAAGTTGGAGTTATCAGACGCAGTTTCTCGCGCCCATGTGTGGTGCGGGGATTGAACCTGGGTCCTCGGTGCAAAGAGCCGGTTGGTGCTCTAACCGCCGAGGCCATTCTCTCCAGCCTATAATGTACTTCTAAGTAGATGACATTCTAGAAAGGCAACACTGTGGAAAGGGTTGTGAGGTAGGAAGGTGACAAGTTCATAGATCACAGAGGAGTTTTGAAGGTGGTGATGCTGTAATGGTAGATCCACTTCTCTAAACCGTTAGTACATGCAACACCAGGAGTGAATGCTTGTGTAACTGCAGATCTTGGATGACTATGAATTGTCAGTACCAGGTTCACCAATGGTCACAAATATGCAGCTCTGGTTGGGACTTTAATGTAGAAGGTGTTCCATATGTTTGAGGGTGGGGGGATTAGGAGAAAGCTGCACATCTTCCATTCAACTTTTCTGTAAACCAAAAGCTTCTTTAAAAAGTAAAACCAAGCCGTGTGTGGTGGCGCATGCCTTTAATCCTAGCACTTGGGAGGCAGAGGCAGGCGGATCTTTGTGAGTTCAAGGCCAGCCTGGTCTACAGAGTGAGTTCCAGGACAGCTGGGGCTACAGGGAGATCCTGTCTTGAAAAGACCAAAAAAAAAAAAAAAGAAAAAAGTAAAACCTTTTGCCAGGCGTGGTGGTGCACCCCTTTAATCCCAGCACTTGGGAGGTAGAGGTGATCCCTGTGAGTTCAAGGCCAGCCTGATCTACAGAGCAAGCTCTAGGACAGCTGGTACTAAAAGGGAGGCCCTGCCTAAAAAATACCAAAAAAGAGGAAAAAACTAAAAAGTAAAACCTTTTAAAAATTGGTATAGTTAGGGTGGCAATAGCCCAGTATTGACTTGGTTCCCCATTTGTGGCTCTGGGTGAGAGTTTTTTGGGTGTGCTGGAGCTCAAACCCGAGGACTTGTGGCTACCAATAAGCACTCTAGCACTGAGGTAAACCTTCAGACCTAGCTAATCTTTTTAAATTTTATTTTATGTGTATATGTGTTTTACCTGCGTGTATGTAACGGCACCTAAGTTGCGCAATGCCCACTGAGGCTGGAGGAAGGCACTAGGTTCCCTGGAATTGGAGTTACAGAAGGTTATCTGAAACCATGTGGGTTCTGGGAACTGAACCCAGGTCCTCTGCAAGAGCAGCCTGTGTTCTCAATCACTGAGCCATCCTTCCAGCCTTCCTAGGTCATCTTTTTTTAAAATGTTCTTTTTTATTGATTCTTTGCATATCGCATACATCATTTTTCAGTCCAATTTGGATACATTCCTCTCTCCCTGCCCCTCCCCCCATCATCTTTTTAACAAACACTTTGTAGAATTTCCATTGTTCCATTACAAAAAACATTTCAGCTGCCACGTGCACAGCACATCCATTGGGAGTGGCATTTTTTTAAGTACCAGAGAGTACAGGGCATAACAAAAAGCTTTCAATCTCATGTTCTAGGAGCTCGGTGTGTTTGATTAATCTTTACCCTGGATCTCAGACTGAGAAAAACTTCCATCACTCACTCTAGTCTGCTTTTGTTCCCTCATGTTGACAGCAGAATTTTCAACAATTTAATATTGAAGTTTGAAATCCTCTAGACATAAGTCACATCGTCTCCCTAGCCAGATGGTGACTGTTACTTTCCCTGCTGCTCCTGTCCTGACCAGCACTTGGTGTCCTCATTCCACATAAATCCCAGCATGTCCTCTTTTTAAAATTTATTTATTTATTTATTTATAAATTTATTTATTATTTTATGTGCATGAGTATACTGTCTGCATGTAGGTTGGTGTACCTGTGTCATGCAATGAATGCTGCAGAGGTCAGAAGAATGCGTTGGATTCCTCTGGAACTGGAGTTAAAGACGGTTCTCAGCCGCCATGTGGGTGCTGGGAATCGAACCCGGGTCCTCTGCAAGAGCAGTCAGTGCTCTTAACCGCTGAGCCATCTCTCCAGCCCCTATTTATTTATTATTTATTTATTTATTTGAGACAGGGTCTCCGCGTAACCCCAGCTGACCTGGAACTCTCTGTGTAGACCAAGCTGGCCTTGAACTCACAGATATCGGCCTCCCTGTCCCTGTCCAGTGCTGGTATTAAAGGCATGTGCCACTAGTTCCGGCCAAAATTTTTATTTTTCACATTCGTTTATACATTTGTGTGTGTGGAGGTGAGAAGATGACTTGCTGGCGCTCTCTCCTTCCACCATAGGGAGTCCAGAGATAGGACTCAAGGTGCTAGGCTCAGTGGCAATCAAGTTTGACCCCTAAGTTGTCATGCTGGTATCCTCCAGTTTGGAGCATAAATAAGCTCAAATTCAGGCTTACTTAGATAGAGTGGTGCACCTCTAGTTGAAGTTATCACAGGTCTCATACATAGTCTTACAATCAATATTTCTTTTTTCCCCCCGTCTTTTTGAGACAGGGTCTCCCTTTAGTCTCAGATGGCCTGATGCTTACTCTGTAGACCAGGCTGGCTTTGAACTCACAGAGCTCTGCCTGGCTCTGTCTCCCCAGTGCTGGGATTAAAGGGGTGCACCACGATGTCTGGCCTCACAATATTTCAATAAACATTGATTGTCTTTCATGTGACACACACTCACCCTATATTGAGGAATAAGTATCATTTCCAATAATCTGATTGTTAAATGGATTAAAATGCTTCCAGTAACAGTAATAGAAAGTTAATTTGGGGCAGGCAAGGTGGCCCAGTCCATAAAGTGTTTGCCATGCAAGCATGAGGATGTGTGTTCCCCAGCACTGACATAAAGCTGGGCAGAGCTCTGTGTGCCTGTAGCCCCAGAGCTGTGGGCGGGGTGGAGATAAACGCTGTCTGGAGCTCTTTGGTCGGCCAGCCTAGCTGGAGAGGTGAGCTTCAGGTTCGGGGGGGAGTCCGGCTCCAAGAGTGAAGTGGCAAGTGACCCTGGAGGACAGCCGACATCCACTTCTGGCTTCCACATGCACTGACATGTGCACACATGCATGCATACACCATATGCCACACACACCCATGCAGACCCACATCCACCACACTCAGAGAAAGAAAATTAGCTCAATATAACTTAAAACAATATGGCAATTTTTAATTTTTATATTTTTAAATTTTATTTATTTTTTTTATGTGTATGAATGTACTGTCTGCATGTAGGTCTGTGCATCCATGTCGTGCAATGCCTCTCCTGGAATTGGAGTTACAGACGGTTCTCAGCCGCCACGTGGGTGCTGGGGATCCAACCTCGGTCCTCTGCAAGAGCGGTCGGTGCTCTTAACTGCTAGGCCATCCCTCCAGCCCCCGAAATTTTTAATTTATCTTTCTTTCCTCTTCCTTCTTTCCTTCTTTCCCCTTCCTTCCTTCCTTCCTTCCTTCCTTCCTTCCTTCCTTCCTTCCTTCCTTCCTTCCTTCCTTCCTTCCTTCCTTCCTTCCTTCTTTCCTTCTTTCTGTAGACCAGGCTGGCCTCTATCTCACAAAGATCTACTTGCTTCCTGAGTGCTGGGATTAAAGGCGTGTAATTTTTTACCTTTCTTTCCTCTTCCTTCTTTCCCCTTCCTTCCCTTCCTTCCTTCCCTCCCTCCCTCCCTCCCTCCTTCCCTCCCTTCCTTCCTTCCTTCCTTCGAGATAGAGGCTGGCCTCTATCTCACAAAGATCTACCTGCTTCCTGAGTGCTGGGATTAAAGGCATGTACCACCCACTCCCAGCTCAATTTATTTTCTTTTAGAAAGAAGTTCCTGAGCAAAGATCCAGGGTTAATTAATTCAGTGACTCAGACATATTATCAAGGACTCAGGGCTTTAAACATTGTGCTTTGTGTTCTCTGGTTCCAGCTCTGTTTTCATGCCATCTCTTCCCGGAGAGAGAGCTGGTCCAGGTGTCTCTGCTGGGTGCAGCAGTGTGTGGAGGGAGAAGATGACTACTTCCAGCTTTACCTTCTTTAGAGGAAGGGAATTTTCCCCACAGGCCACCTGCCCTCTTCACCTCTCTGTGGCCTGAAATAATCCAGAACTGCTACAATAAGACAACCACAGTAGATTAGGGCAAATCAAGGAGCAATTTGTAGGACCTTTTTCTCCATCCATCAGAACTGCTACCTGAGTAGACTGGGGCTCTGCAGTGAACAACGGTGGTGGAATGGATATTGGGTCGAATGAAAGCTTTGTATTGAGGATACAGACGGTTCATTGTTAAGGTGACTGCTCTTTGTTTTCTCCGAATTTTGGCTAAGGCTCAAGTAGATGACATCTACCTGTACATTTGACAGAGAGGTGTTAGCCATGCCAGTACAACCTCTGACCCCTTAGATACTAACCGTTAACTCACCTACTTCTAGGCCATTTGTTTTTGGGTCCTTGTTTGTATCTGGTTTCCTTTACTCAGCATAATGTGTCTGAGGTCTATCCATCACCACATGAATCAGTAGTTTGCTTTTTATCACTGAGTAAAATTCCATACCTGGATTGTCATTTACCTGAGATTACATCCTGTCAACATCTACATTTTAAGGTGAACAAGTGTATTAACTCCTTTCCAGAGAGTAAGGTTTGGTCCTGGGAACCTAGAGCTCCAAAGTTCAAGCACTGTACATCTATGGCTCCCAAGGACAGGAATATGCTAAAAAAGGATGAGAGTGTACCAGCTCTCTCCTGTTTCCACTAATGGAGGAGGTTCAGATACAAGTTAGATTATCAGTTGAGCTACTAGGGACTCCCAAAAAAGGCTTTCCTTTCCCTTACAACTTGTCACCAGGATGCCTTTTGTTCTGAGATTACTGGGCTTTTTACTAGAAGCAAGAATCCAAGTCACACTATGGGCTGCCTCAAAAATATTTTCCCCTCCTGCATGACAGAGACTTGGAGGGAGACAGGGAGTTTCCTCTCATGTCTGAGCCTAACTGGATGCATTATTAACAAATTCTTGGCCTTGAAGTTAGAAGTCAGGTCCAGTATATCTAATTCAATACTAATTTTCTGTTGGAGTTATAATAATGCCAGACCTCAGGACATCCAGAACTATGATCTAAACACTCAATTCTTCAGTATATTCAACTCATGTGGCTATGACTCATTGTTAATATGTTCAACAGATATGCTGGTTTCCAAGCTGCATATCCAAAATAAGGGTTTTAATTACTTTTCTTAGTGATTTACTCATGTCTGCATACCAGCAGTCAGGCTTGGCTGACCAGAGCCATCTCGAAATATTTAACTTAGAATTCAGTAAAGGGCAGAGACATGCCAAATATTCTAAGATTTCTGACTAGAGACACAGGTTACTTGTCAAAGTTAAGGCTTACACCAAGTTCCAGTAGAAGGAAAAATCAACTACATCAATTATGTATTTCATATATTAGTCTCAGATGCAGAATGAATAAAATAAAATTTTGCAGGGCTGGAGAGATGGCTCAGTGGTTAAGAATGCTGACTGCTCTTGCAGAGGACCCAGGTTCAATTCCCAGCACCCACATGGCGGCTGAGAACCATCTTTTAACTCCAGTTCCAGGGGAATCTGACGTCCTCTTCTGGCCTCCACAGCATTGCACAACACAGGTGCACCAACCTACATGCAGACAGTACACTCATACACATAAAAAATAGTAATAAATAAATAAAATTTAAAAAAGAAGCATGTGTCACCACACCCAGCTTTTTAAAAAAATAAAATAAAATAAAATAAAATTTTGCATGTCATGTCCCCCAAACAAGTATGGTATGTCTTCTGCAAAATAGGAGGTTGTGGGGAGGAAATTTTTATTTGATGGCGAAATATATTGAAAATTCTAGAATTTCAGTGAGGATTATGAATCATTAAGCTAATTATCTTTATACACACATATCGATAGATTATACGCATAGATAGATAAAGGCTAAATGATGATAGACAGACATATACAATATGCCTTGATTTAATAGCAGTATCAAATTAGTCAAGTAATAGAAATTTTCTAAACTTCTGTATATAACCATATTAAATATAAAGTATTATTCCATGGGGTTATACACATACACGGTGTTATTTATAATTATAAATCACCACCTTGTTTTTTGTTTGTTTTGGTTTTGCCTTGAGGCTTCCATATCAAGGTACTTACATTTCCTTTCATTCCTTTTAACTGCTAATTCTTATCTCTTGCATGCACAAATTCGGTTTTCTCCTCACTATGTGTATCTGTTGAGTGGAGACCACATGCATTTGGTCTGTTTACTATGTTGAGGGCATCTAGGCTCTGCCTGACAGTAAAAGCCCCAGAGACATCCTCCTTCCGTGAAAAACACCTTGCAGGGGAAGGAGAGACTGGTGCATACATCAGAGTCAGAGCAATTGTCAGGCATGCCTGGAGCCCTAGGCTCCATCCTAGAACCATCACTACGACAACAACAGAAATGAAACACCTTTGGACCATTAGTATCTGGAAAGCTTACCCATGAGACAGATAGGATGAGCTTGGCTAGAAATTAGGTTCTGTAAAATAGCGTTAAAAATGTTACTGTTGTGCCAGGGGTGGTGGCGCACGCCTTTAATCTCAGCACTCGGGAGGCAGAGGCTGGTGGGTCTCTGTGAGTTCAAGACCAGCCTGGTCTACATAGTGAGCTCCAGGCCAGCTGAGACTAAAAAGGGAGACCCTGTCTCCAAAAGACCAAAAACAGTTACTGTTATGATAATAGGTCTAGGTGCAAGGGATCTAGCAATTGGTAGTGTTTGTCTAGCTTGCACAGAGCCCTGGATTCTGTCCCCAGCATGGCATAACAGGGCATGGTGAACATGCCTGTCATTTCAGCACCTGGGAGAAGTCAGACGGATCAACCATGCCTGTCATTTCAGCACCTGGGAGAAGTCAGACGGATCAGAAATTTAAGGTCAGTCTCAGCTACATGAGTTTGAGTTTGAGGCAAGTCTGGCCTATATGAGATTTTGTCTCAAATGGTATTAATAATGATAATGAGTCTGTTAGAAATACTCCTGATGTTCACCTTGCACTCAAATAAACAAGCTGTTAGAGGCTCTGCCAACCTTTAGACTGACACAGCAGACCCCTCCCTTGTACCTGGCTGCCTGGAGAGGGGAGCTGTCACTCAAGCAGCCCCTCTATTGGCAACTACTGACCTGTCAATATGGCATCCTGGATGCCTTGATCACTTCACCCATGTCTTGAGGAAACCACACTTCAGCTTCGAGCACTGCAGCCACAGCTGTTGCTAAAAACACTGCTTCAGGAGCCTTTGCTCTAGCCACAATGTCCCAGCATGTGTCAGGGGCAAAAAACTTCACTTCAGTCATGACCTCCCGATGACCCAGCCTGAAATGGCCCCAGAGGGCGCCACCCTTGACTGCTCCGGACCTTATAATAGCTGTGCTCAGCACATGTGGAGGAAGAACAGGTCCCCAAGCAACTCCCTAGTGAAAAGCTGTGATTAACACAGAGGAGGATCTACGAGGTCCCCAACTGTTCCTTATGAAAGGGTTGTGATTGGTGGAAGTGCAGTATATGGCAGTCTGTGGTTGACAGAATTCTAATCCAAGGGCCAGTGTGCCACATACTCCTCCTGGCTGTACAAACATTTGCCACCGTTCGGAGTTAGTCTGGGAGGCTTCTCTCCAGTGCACTAATCCCCAAGGGCTTTAACATTAGGCCTATTTGTGTTTGTTATCATGTGGAGAATGGGCTGGGGTGGTCATGTAGAGCAGACAAGAATCCAGGCGCTCAGCCTGGAGCGGGAGCAGCAGGGAGGAGGTAGCTGAGGAGAGCTGGAGTTACCAGGAGGTGCGAGTCCCGATAGTCACAGCTCAGAGCTGTGGCACCCAAGAGGAAGCCAAGAGCCCCAGTCCCTGAAGCTTAGAGCTGTCACACGAGGGAATGATGGAAGAGTTTTAGAGAGTAACGGAGGGCAGAATCCACAACTCCACAGGATGGCGGAAGTACTGAAAACACAAGAGACAAAAGAGAAGCTGAGAGACTGTGGCCCATGAAGGGTTGTGAAGACCCCAAAGCAAGTGCCAAGCTATGAGCTTGGATATAAGAAGTTGCAAAGAGCCACTGGGGGACAAAACAAACAAACAAACAAACAAACAAACAAACAAACAAGAACACAAAACCCAACACCAAGAATTCTGTTACCAAAGCTGAAGAGTTGTGATGCTAGTCACTGGGTGTTAGCACTCTAAGCCCAAGGGCATGCATGAGTCTTTGCCTTCAGCATCCACCGCAATAAACCCCCAGCTTTGAAAACTTGCAACCAAAAGTCTCGTGTTCTCAGCACTTAGAATTAGAAGCCTCTGGGTTTGAGAGCCCAGCTTGTGAGCCTCTCGAGTTACCAATGCTGCCCCTTTGTCTATCGGTGGTCTCCATCCAGATAGAGCAAAAGAACCTGGAGCCTGAGGACCACTGACCAAGAGGTGGTGATGACTGCCAGCTGAGGAAACACAGCCTGGCTGTTTGGTTTTACTTTACTTTCTTTTTGCCCAGAGCCTGCTAAGGAGAGCAGCTCTAGAAATACAGCATGCTGGGGTCCCCCGCCCAGAGCCTACACCAACTGCAGGGGTGCATATGAAACACAAAATGCCAGTAAGGGTTTGCCAGTGCCCAACTTGGTTTATAGACCTAGTTTTCTGTTGTGTGAACACCATTTTCATGGGGGCAGTTAGGACAGAAACCACTAGAGGGCTGCAAGTTTGCCTTTCCTAGATAAAGTGGAGAGCCATCTATTCAGACCTGCACATGTCCTGACACTGAAGCAAGGTAGATTCTGGAACTCCCCGAAGAGATCCCCAAGGAAATGAGTCCACAAAGTAGACAATTTTATTCTAGTCACTACTTTGGAGAATGATGCAAAAGACACCAAAATGCTTTGTTTTCTTCTGAGTTTAGGAAAACTTTTCTAAGTCTTTGTTTTTACGTTTCTGTCCTCAACATACCCAAAATATAACATTAAGAGCCAGGTGTAGTGGCACAATCTGTAATCCCAGCACTTGGGAGGCAGAATGCAGGAGGATTACCACAAGCTCAAGGCTAGCCAGGTCTATATAGTGAGACTCTATTTCAAAACACAACAAAAAATGTAAGTGTATATTATATGATAATATGTAATAGTACACTTATAAATGTAGGTTTTAATATAAGCTTTGTAGTAGGTATGTTAAAATCCAGTGTAAGCAAAAATAAAAAACTAGGAAATGTGTAAAGCATATTTAATGTGCATGATCATATATGGTGTATGTTTGAAAAATAATCTATTTGAAACCCTTTTTTTTTTTTGAGGCAGGGTCTCCCTATAGTCCCAGCTGGCCTGGAACTCACTCTGTAGACCAGGCTGGCCTTGAACTCACAGAGATCTGCCTGCCTCTGCCTCCCGAGTGGCTAGGATTAAAGGCATGCACCACCATGCCTGGCTTAATGACGGTTCTTAGCCACCATGTGGGTGTTGGGAATCGAACCCTGGTCCTCTGCAAGAGCAGTCAGTGCTCTTAACTGCTGAGCCATCTCTCCAGCCCCTTGAAAACCTTTCTAAAGAATATTTTAATCAAGACTTGAGAAGGTTCACCCTTCCTTACCTCCTTTTGTGGTGGAAAATTAGGAAACTTTTCTTCAGTCTTTCCTAGTTTTTTTTTTTTCCTCCTCCTCCTCCTCCTCCTCCTCCTCCTCCTCCTCCTTATTCTTATTCTTCATCATCATCTGGAGATGGAAAACAAAAGCCTCAGCACTCACTCCAACCTTTCCTGTCTCGGCACTCACTTTCCATTGTCTTTAGCTTTACTGAGATACATCTCTTCTTCTTGTCATCTCTTCTGGAGTCGCTCCCTGCAGGTCTGCCTCCTCTGACCATTTCCTCATGAGCTCCACTGTGCCACTTTCCTCTGCTGTCTAGCTCTGGGGCCCACAGTCTTTGTTCAGATCAGCCTTTTAACCTTTCCTCACTCTCTTGGTGAACACACCGCCGTCAGGAGTTAATTAGCAGTTTGATTCCTCAGCACATGACAGATCACAGCGGCTGCTGTTAAGGCATTTATCATCTGGAAACAGTCTTTGCCCTTGACTGTGGGCAGTGAGCTATTGAAGATGAGGCTTCTCAAGCAGAAAAGCTTCTTGTGGTTATTAAAAATCGCATCTCTCATTTCCTGAGCGTACCGGTGCCTGCCTTGGCAATGCTGAACTTTCCAGCAGCTGTGACTGGACACACCTACAATGAAGGAAAAGCAAAGACGCAGGAAAACGGTGGTTTTGATAGCTGGAAGTTTAAACTGTTTTTTGGTCTAATTTTACCTGGAAAGCTTGAGTAAGATTCCTTTGGTTAAGTGAGTAGTATAACAGCTATGGATTCCAATGGGTACTCATGCCAATTTTGTAGTTGCAAATGTAAACTTAATGGTGATGTGCAATTTGAGTCAACTTTTTTTTTTTTTTTTGGTCTTTTCGAGACAGGGTCTCCCTGTAGCCCCAGCTGTCCTGGAACTCGCTCTGTAGACCAGGCTGGCCTTGAACTCACAAAGATCCACCTGCCTCTGCCTCCCAAGTGCTAGGATTACAGGCATGCGCCACCACGCCCGGCTGTTGAATCAACTTTTGAAAAACTGAAAATGTTATATAATTAAAAAAAATTAAATTAGCCAGGCCTGTGGCACATGCCCTTAATCCTAGCACTTGGGAGGCAGGTAGATCTGTGAGTGGAAGGCCAGCCTGATCTACATAGCGAGTTACAGGCCAGCTGGGACTACAGGGAGACCCTGTCTCGAAAAGACAAATTTTTAAAAATTTACTAGTTGTATGTGTGTGCATGCATGTATGTGTGTGTACATGTGCATGCCACATGAGTATGGGGTGTGCAAGGCCAGGAGAGGGTATAGGATCCTCTGGAGTTGGAGTTGCAGGTGGTTGTGAGGCACCTGATTTGGGTGTTGGGAACTAGATTTGGGTGCTTTGGACGAGCGTGATCTTAACTGTTGAGTCATCCCTGCAGCTTGCTATGCAATGCTTATAATATCTCTTTCTGAGATACTGAACGATTTTTGCATAAAAAACTGTTTTTTTTTTAAAATGATGTTTCCTTTTTGAATTAAATTCTTTTGCGGTTTCCTCAAGGTATTCAAAAATGAATGCCTTTAAAATGCAAACTTGCTATTTATAGGCATTAAACTGAGAGTAGATACATGCAAATTTTACTCTGATGATGATTCAAATTCAGCCAAATATTAAATGGTATATCATGACCAAAGGAGGCTATCCAAAGAATTGAAGGATATCACCACATTAGAAGACTTTTCAAGTATATCACATTATCATATTGAAATGCTGGAGGATGGCTCACAAAACCTGCTTCTTGGGCTGGAGAGATGGCCTAGCGGTTAAGAGCGCCGACCGCTCTTACAGAGGACCCGGGTTCGATCCCCAGCACCCACATGGCAGCTGAGAACCGTCTGAAACTCCAATTCCAGGAGAACTCCAGTTCCAGGGGAATATGACACCCTCTTCTGACCTCCGGGACATTGCACGACACGGGTGCACAGACCCACATGTAGACAGTACATTCATACACATACAGAAAAAAAAAAACCCTGCTTCTTCTCCTTAACAGACACATGTCCTGAACACATTTCTCAGCCCCTCTTGCTGTCAGGTTTGGATTCGTGCTCAGGTTCTGGGAAATGGAATGCTAATGCCTGGCCTGGAACAACGGTTTCTAACACCACTAAGATTTTGGGGGGGGGGTGTTAACCATGGCACTTAGTCTAATGTTGACTAACAGTGAAAGAAAAAGCCATTTAATGAAATTCAACACCCTGTCACCATTTTTTTGGAGAAAATTGTAAGATGGATTAGGATTATGAAAAACCCCATTGAAAATGCCCATCATATCATATGCTAACCTTATTCTTGATGAAGTAGTCTAATGATTTTCATTAAAGAAACAAAACACAAATATCTGGTGCTATTCAAATTAATAATTGGCTAAAAGTTCAAAGATTATCCACCTAGACACATGGAGAAACAGTCAGCTGTGAAATTACTAGTGACCAAGGGACTTTAGTAAAGCCATCTGTTACGAGATAGAATTTAAAAGCCTCATGTTTTCTATATGACTTTAGAAAACTAAATTCCATGTCTTCATATGTACATAAAAAACATATATGGAGCCGGGCGTGGTGGCGCACGCCTTTAATCCTAGCACCTGGGAGGCAGAGGCAGGTGGATCTTTGTGAGTTCAAGGCCAGCCTGGTCTACAGAGCAAGTTCCAGGACAGCTGGGGCTACAAGGAGACCCTGTCTCGAAAAGACCAAAAAAAAAATATATATATATATGAACATACCATGCAAAAGACCAGGAAAAATGATAGCCTGTTCTAGACTCCTTTCTACTGCTGTGATAATACTCTAATTGAAAGCAACTTAAGGGAGTGTATTAGTCACTTTTCTGTTGCTGTGATAAAGCACCATGATCAAGGAACTTATAAAAGGAAGAGTTTATTTGAGCTTATGATTGACGGTTCCAGGGAATTAGAGTCCATTGTGGCAGGAGGCATGGCAGCTGGATCTGGAGCAGGAAGCTGAGGGTCACATCTCCCAAAGAGCACAGGAAGCAGAGAGAGCAACTGTAGACCACGAGGCTTGTTAAACTCACTAAGCCTGTCCCCAACAACGCACTTCCTCCAGCACGGCCACACCTTCTAAGACCTCCAAAAACAGTGCTACCAACTGGAGACAAATGTCTGAATACTTACAGCCTATGGGGGACACTCATTCAAACCACCACAGGGAGCAAGGGTTTATTTGGTTCATAGTTCCAGAGGGCACACGGTCCATCATAGGGGGGAGGCACGGCAGCAGGAGAGTGAGGTGAGCCAGGCAGTCAGGAAACAGACTGATCACATTTTATTCCCATATAGGAAGCAGAGGGAGGGAGCAAGAACACACGTGTCAGGCCTCTTCCCAGTTATACACTCCCTCCAGCAAGCCCCCACCTCCCAAATGTTCCATAACCTTCCCCAGCCACCAGCTGGGGACCAAGTGCTCAAACACATAAGCCTACAGTGGGGGCGGGGGGGGGCACATTCTATATTAAGATCACAACATAGCCCAAACAAAAATTAATAGTAATTTAAACATTTTTTTTTAAGTAAGCAAATTTTCTTAGAAGGAGAAAAATTCAGAGATGGGCAAAAAGAAATGGGCAAATGAAGGAGTTTTATCTAGGAAGGCCATTATCTGACTATAAGATGTCTAGAGAAAAAGACCCAGGAGAGGAAGGCAGAGTTGTCACATCTGCTAAAGGGCACTTCACTGAATTGAGTGATTAAAGTGACGAAATCCCTGGTAAGCAGACAGAGCCACTGATGCAGCAATAAAGATGGCAGTCTTTCAGCTTCTTCTTGGTCTGAGAGGAAGGCATTGTGCCTCCCCCTACTCCCCCCCCTCCACCCCACTAGTCAGCAGCACTCTCTTGCTGGTTGACTGGTCCAGATAAGATCAAGATGGGACCCAGCTATATCTCAGCTTGGAGCTGTGACCTATCAGCTCTCTCTGTTTAACTTGACCTGATGTAGAGCCTTATAGGAAATTCAAGGAAAATAAGGATTCTAATCTTGTTTTCTCCCTGTCCATGTGTCTAGAGCAACTTGGCAGCAGGATGTTTGCTGACAGGCTTTGTGGTTGGCATGCTGGCAGTCACCTGGTGCTGGCCAATGGTTTTAGCTCTTTTTCTTTTTTAAAATATTGTTGGGCTGGAGAGATGGCCTAGTGGTTAAGAGCCCTGGCTGTTCTTGCAGAGGACCTGAGTTCAGTTTCCAACACCCACATGGTAGCTAACAACTGTCCATAACTCCAGTTCCAGGGGATCTGATGCCCTTTTCTGACCTCCCCTGGCATTGCATAACAATTCTTTCTTTCCTTTCTTTCTTTCTTTCTTCTTTCTTTCTTTCTTTCTTTTTTTATTTTTTTTAAATTTTTTATTTATTTCTGTATGTGTATCAATGTACTGTCTGCATACAGGTCTGTGCACCCGTGTTGTGCAATGCCGCG
>VZQC01002789.1:835417-892937 GCA_009823505.1 Rhizomys pruinosus
GAGAGGGTGTTTGGATTCTCCCCTGGAACTGGAGTTCTCCTGGAATTGGAGTTACAGACGGTTCTCAAGCTCATGTAGGCTGGGACTTGAACCCGGGGTCCTCTGCAAGAGCGGTCGGCGCTCTTAACCGCTGGAGGCATCTCTGTAGCACCGGCCTTAAACATCTTATAATAAAATATGCAATCTTTCTGTTGTGTTCTCTTTTACTTAGCACCTCTTCATGGAGAAATATTTTATATCTGGGTTGTGGTACTAGCATCCACATATGAGGGACACCATTTGTCGTTTGTTGTTTCCTGGGGAAAAAAACTGTTTACTTCACTTAACATAATGTCTGTCCAGTTCCATACATTTTAGTGGAACACCTGCGGAAGGTGCGTGTGGGTAGAATGTAAGGGCATGTCGATTGGAGTGAATGGATGAAACTATCAGATGTTAGTCTGTACACTCATTTGATCAAACCTTGATTGAATAGAACAACCGGTCCACACCCCATTGGATTGGTGGGGCTGTAGGGGTTTGGGACACAACACGCCTGCAGATAGGTTTTGCCATGAAGTGTTGTACTCCCCCCAGGAACATTAAAAAAATAGCTAAAAATGAAAAAAAAAAAAAACAAGAGAAGAGCAGACAGTTATGCAGAAGCAAGATCTGGGAATGGGTGGGTGGGGGGGGAGGAAAGGGAAATAAAGCCTGAACTGAATTGGAAAAAATGTATGAAATGCACAAAGCATCAATAAAAACTAAATAAAAAAAAAAAACCTTCAATGAAAAAAAAATGCCTATATGATTTATATTACAATAAATATGCCTATATGATTTATATTACAATAAATATGCTATATGACTTATAATAAATATGCCTATATGATTTATATAATAAATATGCCTATATGATTTACATTATAATAAACATGCCTATATGATTTACATTATAATAAATATGCCTATATGATTTACATTATAATAAGCATGCCTATATGATTTACATTATAATAAATATACCTATATGATTTACATTATAATAAACATGCCTATATGATTTACATTATAATAAATATGCCTACATGGTTTGCATTATAATAAATATGCCTACATGGTTTGCATTATAATAAATATGCCTATATGATTTATATCTGGGGGAAGAAACTGTGGCAAAAATTCAGGGTCCTGATTGTTTTTTCCTTCCTCAGCTAAAAAGAAGCTTCTAATTTATCACTGATCAGATTAAACTATTTCCTGGGTTTGCACTAGAATATCTACCATAGAATAAAAATCCTTTATACAGGTCTGGTGGCCTGGGGCAGCCCCGCGCACCGACGCTCTCCTGTCCGGACGGCGCGCCATGGCGGTGTCCAAGAGCCAGCTGAAGAAAATGGTGTCCAAGTACAAATACAGAGACCTGACTGTACATGAAACTGTCAATGTTATTACTCTGTACAAAGATCTCAAACCTGTATTGGGTTCCTATGTTTTTAATGATGGCAGTTCCAGGGAACTAATGAATCTCACCAGGACAATTCCTGTGCATTACAGAGGTAATACATATAATATTTCAATATGCCTATGGCTGCTGGACACATACCCATATAATCCCCCTATCTCTTTTGTTAAGCCTACTAGTTCAATGACTATTAAAAACAGGAAAGCATGTCGATGCAAATGGGAAAATCTACCTTCCTTATCTGCATGAATGGAAACATCCACAGTCAGACTTGCTGGAACTTATTCAGGTCATGATTGTGGTGGAGAGGAGCCACCAGTGTTTTCCCAGCCTACTGTTTCTGCACCCTATCCTCCGTATTCAGCAACAGGGCCACCAAATACCTCCTACATGCCAGGCACACCAAGTGGAATCTCTGCATACCCATCTGGATACCCTCCAAATCCCAGTGGTTACCCTGGCTGTCCTTATCTACCTGGTGGTCCATACCCTGCCACAACCAGCTCCCAGTACCCTTCTCAGCCTCCTGTGACCACTGTTGGATCCAGCAGAGATGGCACAATCAGTGAGGACACCATCCGAGCGTCTCTCATCTCAGCAGTCAGCGACAAACTGAGATGGCGGATGAAGGAGGAAATGGATCGAGCCCAGGCAGAGCTCAATGCCTTGAAACGAACAGAGGAAGATCTGAAAAAAGGTCACCAGAAACTGGTAGAGATGGTCACACATTTAGATCATGAAGTGGCTGAAGTTGATAAAAACAAAGAACTTTTGAAAAAGAAGGATGAAGAACTAAGTTCTGCTCTGGAGAAAATGGAAAATCAATCTGAAAATAATGATATTGATGAAGTTATCATTCCCACAGCCCCACTGTATAAGCAGATCCTAAATCTGGATGCAGAGGAAAATGCTATTGAAGACACTATCTTTTACCTGGGAGAGGCCCTGAGGCGGGGAGTGATAGACCTGGATGTGTTCCTGAAGCACGTGTGTCTCCTGTCTGGTAAGCAGTTCCAGCTGAGAGCACTAATGCAGAAAGCAAGAAAGACTGCAGGCCTGAGTGAGCTCTACTGACCAGCTCAGCTGGAGACAGGCTCTTCTCAAAGCATTCTCCTCTTCTTCCTCTTATCGGTAGGTACCCAGAATAAATTATTGCAGTTTATCATTCAAGTGTAAAATATTTTGAATCAATAATACATTTTCTGTTTCCTTTGGGTAAAGACAGGCTTTTATTAATGCACTTTCTATCCTCTGTAAACTTTTTGTGCTGAATGTTAGGACTGACTATGCTAATAAAATTTGTTGCATTAAAAAAAATCCTTTATACAAAGAAAAGAATCACACAAAAAGTTCTTGCATACAAATTTATCTGTCTAAAAATGTGGAAAAGTTAATATTTACAACATTTTCCATACAGTACATGATAATTTTCATTTTAAACTTAGAATGCAGACAGGCCCAAAGCATTTGGAAACTTTGCTCAAGAAATAATTCTTAAGAGAAACAAAATTAAGAAAATTCCACAATATTTTTTTTTTTTTTTTTTAATGAGACAGGGTCTCCCTTTAGTCCCAGCTGGCCTGGAACTCACTCTGTAGACCAGGCTGGCTTTGAACTCACAGAGATCTACCTGCTTCTGCTAGGATTAAAGGTGTGCACCACCACGCCTGGCAACCCACAATATTTTTAAATATGTTGTACAGACCTACATTTCCCCATTTTATTGGCACTAATATTGTTAACACACTTTTTTGAATGTTCAGATGCAGAAATGAACTCAACATAGCATCTAAGAAAAATACTATAAAATGTGTTTGTAGTATTCTAAATGTTAAAAAATTCAAACAAAGGAAAAGTATAAGCAACTGTAAATAGCCATAATGCAATCATGAGTGATCATGACATGAAACATTAAAAAGAAAGAAATCAATTGCACTTGGCTTAATTTATAACAAACATTTTATCTACTAACTTCTTGGGACATTTTATATTAAAAATGCAGAAGGATCAGGGAGCAGCACAATACTATCAAGACTGGATACCAGTGCACACCTTTAATCCCAGCACTAGGGAAGCACAAGCAGGTAGATCTCTGTGAGCTGGAGGCCAGCCTGGTCAACAAAGTGAGTTCCAGGCTAGTCAGAGCTGCATACTGAGACTCTGTCTCAAAAAAAAAAAAAAAGAAAAGAAATGGACACTATTTCAGTAAGCACCTTTTTTTAGTTGTAAGACAGATCTCTGAAATTCTTATAACAATGACAATAAAATTCACACATGTAAGATGATAAGGCAGTTGAAGTGGTTTTAAAAGGTGAATCCTTATTATAGAACATTTGGTGTGATATCTATTCATTACATTACAAAATAATGCTATTTTCCAGTTTTATTAAAATTCAGTGTAACAGCTACCACAGCAGCAAAGTAGCTAAAATATTAGAAAAACATCATAAAAATTTTGAACCAATTTTCCAAGACCTTTAGAAAGTTCAAATACATATAAGCTTATTTTCAAATATATATAAAAGGTACAACAATGTTTTAAATACTTTAGCAAAGAAAAATCTTGACATTTTTATATAAAAAGAATGAAATAGCATAATAAATCTTAAAATACTTTAACAAAAGTAGCATCTTCACAATAGAAAGGGAAGGTTCCTCCAACTCCCTCCTTACCTCTGCAATTAAAAACACTATTGACCTGCACAGTTGTGTTTTCCAGGTATACAAAGAATTGTATTATTCTTAAAATCTACATTTTTCCAGGATAACAGTAGACAACACAGCTTTAAGTGCAAAAGAAAAATGTAACAGTGATTTTTGTTTTGTTTTGTTTTTTAGTGCTGGGATTTGAACCCAGGTCTTCAAGTATGCTAGGCAAGTGCTCTACCACAAAACTACACTCTCAGTCCAACAGCAATTTTTATAAAACAGTACACTGGCCATCTCCAGTGTACTATGAATTTGCTTCTAGGGCCATGAGATGAACTGTTTCTCAAGCATCTGAATGACTGCCTGCACCCTGCTCTTTTCTATCTCCAGAAGCCGAGTGAACCAGCAGAGATGTGGAACCTTTGAGGCTGCTTGGTCCGGAAGAACGGGGGACCTGCAAATTTCTGCTCTTCACCAGGCCAGTTTCAGTAATGTCACTCTTTGGACTTGCCCTAGAAAAAAGAAACCAGGTTGGCGTACATATATACAGAAGCACAAGTAGGGCGTTGGGCATCCTTATAATTGCTGTGCATTATTTTATCAGCTTTACCCCAGGACAGCACTGGCCTTTATCAGAAGATAATCCACTAGAACTTTGGTATATCCTAGCACTTCAAAATACAAGTAATTTTCTCAAATACAACTTTGCTGACTTCAGAAACTTTATCAAGCAGTATTCCTGTGTGGGCTGAACCCGGGGTCTCACACAATGCATAGGACAGACTACTGCTCCCACCACAGATAAAGCACCACGTAAAGAGTTTAGGAAGACAAAGATGAATACGACTAAGTCCAGTGGAAGATAAAAGCAACTATCTAGTCATTATTGGTTTATGAAAACATCAAGGGAACTCAGTCTGAAAGGGCTAAGCAGGGTAACCTCGAGGGCTTAATGTAGTCAGCATTCTGGCAAAAAATTCTGTGCTTTGATGACCTTTGACCATTTGGGAAAATTGACTAAAAATGTTAATATCCTTTCATGTTCAGAAATTGAAAACCTTTTATAATCATCTTTGTATAAAGCATCATCTTTTAGATAGAACTATATAATGTATTGTTTTGTTTGAGACTGAGGCTTGCTACTGTTATAGCCTAGGCTGGACTTGAACTTATTATGAAACCCAGGTTGGACCCAAATTGATGATCCTCCTCCCTCTACTTCCCCCGTGCTGGAATTACAGGGTTAGACCACCGTGATGCATGATAATATTACCTTGTATTTCAGATAAACTTTAAACATTTACCTAAATGTAAAGTTACTCTTAACAATTACCCTAAGAAATGAGCATTACTTTCCAACTTGACTAACAGATATTAAGACTTTTTACATGGGTCTAGATTTGTTAAAAAAAAAAAAAAAACATTTTAAAACTAAGAATTAGGCCAGGCGTCGTGGTGCACGCCTTTAATCCTAGCACTTGGGAGGCAGAGGCAGGCGGATCTTTGTGAGTTCAAGGCCAGCCTGGTCTACAGAGTGAGTTCCAGGACAGCTGGGGCTACAGGGAGACCCTGTCTCAAAGACCAAAAAAAAAAAAACAAAAAAAAAAAACAAACTAAGAATTAAATTATTAAGAGGCTCATTTACAGGCTGAGCCCAAATTTCTTTGGATTAAGAGTATAGACATATCATCATAAAACACTTGCTTTCCAAATGTGTTATGCTTTAATAAAAAATGGATAATGCACTATTAAAATCACAATTTTAGATTTTAGAAAACAAGGCTAATCTCACCTCCCCTCACTCTGAGCACCTTCTGACACACTGGTCTGGTCTTTCACACTGCCCGCTCGGCCTTTCCTACTGGCCTGATCCCCAGACTGCTTGGAGCTGGACACTGCTGGGGAGGGGGGTTCTGCACAGTCCTGTTCCTTTGCTCTGGGTGTGCTTGCTCCATCAGCTCTTGCCTCTCTCAACGATGCTTCTGGGGAGGTTTGGATTTCTGTCAGAGTTTCTTGTCCTAAGTAATCGTGGTCGGTGATTGCTATGGCAGAAGTGCCGTGATTTGCTGTAGCTCCTGTGCTGGTTCCCATGGATTTGGAAATGACCTTCAGCTTATGTGAGCTTGGTTTGTAGTGCTTCTTCTTGTGCTTCACTTTAGAATTGTGCTTTAAGAAAAACTCACATGACTCCTGTAGCACTCTTCGGCTTTCACTGATTGGACTGCAGGAAAACCCAAGGAGAAGTTACTCAACAAATTTTAAGTGTCGGAGATAGAAGCTGTAAAAGATGTGAATCTTTTGCCAAAACCCCTTATTCATTGAGGTTAGAAATTCTACATGTTCTATTTTATTTATAAAATGTACGATTACAATACCGTAAACTCAGTAGATCCTTTATAAGGAAAATTTTTGTGGAAAAATTTTATTTGCTTTGTTAGCAGAAAGAGTAAATTGGTAAGAAATTAAATAGTCTGGGGCTGGAGAGATGGCTCAGTGGTTAAGAACACTGACTGCTCTTCCAGAGGACCTGGGCTTGATTCCCAGTACCCACATGGCGGCTAAGAACTGTCTTTAAGCCAGGTGTGGTGGTGCACACCTTTAATCCTAGCACTCGGGAGGCAGAGGCAGGAGGATCTCTGTGAGTTCAGGGCCAGCCTGGTCTACAGAGTGAGTTCCAGGCCACCTGGGGCTATAGGAATACCCTGCCTCAAAATAAATAAATAAATATAAAATAAAAAAGAAATTAAATAGCCAAAAATATCACAGATTTAAGGCAAGATAATTCAAATCAACGCAACATGACCAACTGTATTTTATCATATAGAAATGCAGATAAAATACAGAAAAGGACATGCAATATAACTGATAGTTTTTGTTTGTTTCCTGACATTAAGGGATAAGTATAGTAAGTTAGTATGGGTAGATAAATACAGGGTGCACTTACAGTAACAGTGATAAAAATTAAGCCCAGTTAAATGCAAGTTTTCAGCCTATAAAAATTATTAGTAAAAAAATACACAGTTCTGAATTAAAAGTACTTTTTTTGGAAACAGGTCCCACTATCCACGCCAGCCTCAGACTTGCCACCTTCCTGCCTCAGGCTCCAGTCACCAAACATTGGGATTACAGGTGGGCCCCACCTGCCTAGCTACAGTTATGAAGTTTGTTATCACAAAGAGTTCATTAATCATACCAATAGGAAACACTATTTTCAAACTTTATAGCCACAAGGAAAGAGAGTTTTCCAGATAGCTGTGCACAGCAATGACGACAGCATGGACAGCTACCATGTAAACTCAAACAGACAAAATCCCAGCATAGACATGGGAAATGGGTAAAAAAAATCCCAGTCCTACCTGAGGAACTACTGGAAAGTGATGGCTACTGGGAACAGGACAGTTAGTCTCTTTTAACAGTTTGACTTTTGGTAAGTTAACCAGGATCCAGTGAATGGGCCCACACCAAAGGATATTTGAGGACATAAATTTGACTCTATAGGCCTTTATAAATATGTATGTATATTACATAATGAATGTATATGTAGAATAGAGTTATTATATAATATATGTAATAGAGTACATAACAGGGGTAGTAAGGCAGGTACAGATACAGAAGGGATTTAAATACAAACAAAAGGTAATGCATGAAATGCACAAAATTTCAATAAAAAGGGAAGAAACTCTATAGCACATTATATACAATGTATGGTAAGTTGAATGTAATATAAACTATTCATGGGCTAGAGAGATGGCCTAGAGGTTAAAAGCGACGACTGCTCTTGCAGAGGACCCGGGTTCGATCCCCAGCACCCACATGGTGGCTGAGAACTGTCTTTAACTACAGTTCCAGAGGAATCCAACACCCTCTTCTGACCTCTGAGGCACTGCATGACACGGGTGCACAAACCTACATGCCAACAGTACATTCATACACATAAAAAATAAAATAAAAAATTAAAACTATTCGTAAGTATATATTGATATTATTATAGAATAGTCTATCAGTTTGTCTTTTACCCATTTTATGCAAAAGCTATTAGTATTTTGATCATTTGTTTAAAAATGATGCCAGACAATGAAGTTCATTCTTACTCTCGCTTGCGATTTCGTTTAAAGAACCCAGCCCATTCTGTGCATGTTTTTTTGCTTCCAACCCAGAAGACGGCAGAGATACCAACAATTAATGTCATCAGGTATTTTATCATAAATAAAGCCAATTCTGGACGAGCTTCTGATTTTGCCTACAAAAACAAAACAAATGATATATTTAAAATATAGAGAAAAATCTATATTGTCAATGTAAATTTTAAACAAAATTTAAAATCTTCAGTTTTATTCCAAAAAGTTTGAAAGAAATGAATAGTACTTTAAATGCAATACATTTTTTACTAACTCTGAACAACAACAACAAAAAACTTAAACAAACTTAAGCCTGGCATGGTGGCTCACGCCTTTAATCCTAGAACTTGGGAGGCAGAGGCAGGAGGATCTTTGTGAGTTCAAAGCCAGCCTGGTTTACAGAGTGAGTTCCAGGACAACTGGGGCTACAGGGAGACCCTGTCTCGAAAAGACCAAAAAAAAAAAAAAAACCTTAAAAAAAGATTTATTTTTATGTGTCTGTGTGTGTTTATGAGTATATGCATGTGCTCCATATGTATGTAGGTGCCTGCAGAAGCCAGAAGAGGGCACTGGCTTCCCCTGAACTGGAGTTACAGGTGGTTGTAATCTGCCCTATGTAGGTGCTGGGAGCTGACCTTGGGTTCTCTGCAAGAACAGTAAGTATTCTTTTTTTTTTTTTTTTTAACTCTTTATTTTTTTTTTATTTTTTTTATTTCTGTATGTGTATCAATGTACTTCTGCATGCAGGTCTGTGCACCCGTGTCGTGCAATGCCGCGGAGGTCAGAAGAGGGTCTCGAATTCCCCTGGAGCTGGAGTTCTCCTGGAATTGGAGTTTCAGACGGCTCTCGGCCGCCATGTGGGTGCTGGGGATCGAACCCAGGTCCTCTGTAAGAGCGGTCGGCACTCTTAACCGCTAGGCCATCTCTCCAGCCCAAATAGTAAGTATTCTTAACCACTGAGCTATCTCTCTAATCTCTCCAGCCCCCCCCCAAAAGAAGTATTACATGTGCAGTAAAATATAGCTCATTTATGAATGGTTTTCACAATCTTGGCATGACTCATAGTCCTTTCCCCCACTGTAGGTAGAGTAGCCTCTTACAGTTGATAAAATACTACATATAAATATGTAATTGATAAAACATAACTGACAAACTATATAATTGATAAAATATTTGCCCCTAAGTATTTAACTATTTTCCTTTACTATAATCTACATTTAAAATATTTAAACTAATGTTACTTTTTATAGTCTTTCTACAGTAATGTTCATATTATTAAAATTTGGCTATTACAGAGCAAATATTAGTATGTATGAATACTAATTTTTGTATCATATAAAATATAAATATATGAAAACAGAAATTTCATACAAAGTAAAAGCATACTTTTGGTTAAAGCAGAAACCTAATTTTTTTTAAATGTTCAAGTGTAAAAATATTAAGTATTTTGCATTATATCTTGTCTTTTGCACTTATATGTCTGGGAGACTAGTCTATATCAGCACAAATAGAGCTTTCCTTTCTTTTTACAGACTTATTTCTGTATGTGGATGAACTATAATTTATTTAACTAGCCCATTTAAAGATATTTAGGTTATGTCCTACCTACTTCCAATTGCAAATAATATTAAAGCGATTATCTCTATATTATTTAAAATCATTTTTCAGCCAGGCATGGTGGCGCATTCCTTTAATCCTAGCACTTGGGAGGCAGAGGCAGGCAGATCTTTGTGAGTTCAAGGCCAGCCTGGTCTACAGAGTGAGTTCCAAGACAGCTGGGGCTACAGGGAGACCCTGTCTTGAAAAGACCAAAAAATAAAAAATAAAATAAATAAAATAAAATCATTTTTCAGGAGGGCCTGAAGAGAATGGGAAGGAAAAAGGAAGAGAAATAAAGGAGGGGAGGGAGGAAAAAAGGAAACAAAGTTGTGTCTGAGTTAAATACCTTAGCATGTAAAATAATTTTTGATATGCTGTAATGATAGTGTTTATGTTCAATATTTTTAGTCAGTATCATATATCCAAATTTAAGAATAATGCACAAAGATCTATTCTCATTATCATTGTCTTATTATTTTTGCCAGGCTAAAGACAGAATCCAGGGCTTTGTGCACTGCAGACAAGAATTCCAGCACTGAGCTGTGTCCCCACTCAGATAAGCCATTTTGCTTTATTTATTTGAGGCAGGATCTTTCTTGCTAAGCTGTCTAGGCTGGCTTCAGACTTGACAATCATCCTGTCTCAGCCTCCTGAGCACAAAGGTATACTGTATACTGGTAAAATTTATTTAAACACTTTTTTTTTTTAATTCAAGTAATGGGGCTGGAGAGTTGGCTCATCAGTAAAGAGCACTTGCTACTTTTGCAGAGAGTTCCATCTGACTACCCACATGGTGCCTAACAACTATGGGCAACTCCAGTTCCAGGGGATCAGATGCTCTCTTCTGGCCTCTGTGGGCACTACATGCATGTGGTGCAGTTATACACATGTAGGCAAAACACTTGTATACATAAAATAAAAACAAACTATTTTTAAGGGGCTGAAGACAACTCAGCAGTTAAGAGTACGGGCTTACAGAGGACCCAAGTTCAATTCCCAATACATGGCTAACAACAGTCTGTAACTCCAGTTCCAGGGGATCCAACACCCTCTTCTGACCTCTGTGGGCATTGAAAAACACAGGTACACTTACACACATGCAGGTAATACACTCATAAAATAAAATTTAAAAATTGTTTTAAGAAAACAAATACTTTTTTTTTTTAATTTTTTGGTCTTTTCGAGACAGGGTCTCCCTGTAGCCCCAGCTATCCTGGAACTCACTCTGTAGACCAGGCTGGCCTTGAACTCACAAAGATCCGCCTGCCTCTGCCTCCCGAGTGCTGGGATTAAAGGCCTGAGCCACCTCGCCCGGCTAGAAAACAAATACTTTTGGGGGCTGGAGAGATAGCCTAGCGGGTTAAGAGCACCGACTGCTCTTGCAGAGGACCTGGGTTCGATCCCCAGCACCCACATGGCGGCTAAGAACCGTCTGTAACTCCAATTCCAGGAGAACTCCAGTTCCAGGGGAATCCAACACCCTCTTCTGACCTCTGCGGCATTGCACGACGGGTGCACAGACCTACATGCAGACAGTACATTCATACACATACAAAAAAATAAATAAATAAATAAATATTTATTTTAATCATAAGTATCAGAAGCACATGAAACATATTTTCTTTTCTTTTTCATTTTTTTTTTTTTTTCTTTTTGAGTCATGGTCTCCCTATAGCCCCAGCTGGCCTGGAACTCACTCTGTAGACCAGGCTGGCCTTGAACTCACAGATCCGCCTGCCTCTAGATTAAAGGTGTGCCCCACCATGCCTGGCTTAAAGACAGTTCTTAGCCACTATGTGGGTGCTGAGAAATGAACCCAGGTCCTTTGCAAGAGCAGTCAGTGCTCTTAACCTCTGAGCCATCTCTCCAGCCCAAAACATATTTTCAATTGTGTGTTTTTTTATTCAGTTAAGAATAACAGGGCCTGGAGCAGTGGCACACGTCTTTAATGCCAGTACTTGGGAGGCAGAGGTTAGGTGGATCTCTGTGAGTTCAAGGCCAGCCTGGTCTACATAGTGAGTTCCAGGACAGCAGGGGCAACTGGGAGACCCTATCTCAAAAAGACAAAAAAGAAAAAGAAAAAAAGAATAACAGGATGGGTTAGGAAAAAAATCAAATTATATTTTTAGAAGTATACACTATGCACAGATTCATACCCAAATATGGGGTTTTCCTAGTAGTTGAAGAAGGGAAAAAATCTCCAGTTCAGCAGAAGTTATTTCTTTTTTCTCTGTCATGAGGCCTGTTCTTCATTACTCTTAATCTGCATTTACAACCCCATTTAAAAATTTTCAATTTATTCTACTGTAGACACATGTAAAAAAAAAAATTCAATTTATGCCAGGCATGGTAGCACATGCCTTTAATCCCAGCACTCAGGAGGCAGAGACAGGTGGATCTCTGTGAGTTCAGGCCAACCTAGTGTACACAGTGAGGTCCAGGCCAGCTGGGGCTAAAGGGAGACCCTGTCTCAAAAAGACAAAAAAAATTCAATTTAATGTTTAAAACAATAATTATAGGAGGCACTTTACTACTGTAACAAGAGTCACAACTTGAACACTGGACACTTTTCTAACTCCCTGTGTTACTGGGTTCCTCATCTGAAATCTAATTTTCTGTCCATGACTAATACAAGCATTCCCAGGAATATTTCCTCAAAGAAAAGTAAACAGTGACCCAGTCCACATGATGGCTCTTACCTGATAAGGACATGGGATGTGGTACTGGTGACAGTGATCAGCAACCCAGGTTATCTCCCAGGCAAACCTGTTCACTAGCTCATAGACATAACAACCGAGAAGTGTCACTAATGGTACCAGATACAGGCCACTGAAGACTCCAATTCGAATCATAAACTTCTTTAGCTTCTCTTGGTTCCGACCATCATGCTGTATAACTTGTCGAACATGATTTAAGGAAATGATGCCAGCTAAAAGAAGAGACAGCCCGACAAACACACAGAGGCACAGTGGCAGAAGGACAAAGTAGCGAGAAGCATCCAGATCATAAAGGCCGACAAAGCAAACTCCACTAATGTTGTCTCCCTCAACCTTGTTCATAGCAAGCAGCATGACAGTCAGAAATCCAGGAATTCCCCAGGCAACGGTGTGAAACCACACTGCTTTTTGTTCAATAGCTTCACAACTCCACTTTCTTCCTGCAGCTAGGAACCAAGTAATAGTCAGAATCACCCACCACACAGTGCCAGCCATTGTGAAAAAATACAAAAACATAAACACTACGCTGCAAGCCTTATTCTGAGATCCTAGAACAACGGTGTCACTCAGCTCTGGCTTCTCGTCTGCCTTATTGCAGGCTGTGCTATTGCCCAGCAAAAAGCCAACAAAGTACATAAGAGACACAATGCTGTAACAGACAGAATAATAGATAATTGGTCTCTCTGGGTATCTGAATCTTTTAACATCAATTAAAAAAGTAAGAAATGTGAACAGAGTTGCACAAAGACAAAATATTGAAACTATTCCAATGAAACTTTTTGCAAAGTCTAGCTCATCGCTTTTAAAATACATGTTGGGGCATGGAGGGGCACACTGGTCATTTCCTAGGAACTTATAGCCCTGTTCTCCTGAAGTCTTAAGATGCTGTGGACACCACACTCCAATGTCTCTTTGGACTTCTTCTCTTTTCTTCTCAGGGCCAAAAAGCTCTGTGTGTGGTTCAAGGCTTACAGGAACAGTGCTGTCACAGTATGGCAATCTGTGAAGAGTGCAAAAAGTTCAACATATAAAGTCATCATTTTTGTTATTTTATTAATTTTTGAGAATTTCATACATGCATACAACAAATTTTAAGCATCCTGGCCTTCTTTCCCCACCTAACTCCTCTGAGATATGGCTCCCACTTTGTTATTTTATCTTGTGCTTTCCAGCTGTAAAATGTTATCTTGTTACACTCATAGTTGATAGGAAGACACAGAAACTTTAATATATTCTATGTTGGGGCTGTGTAGAAAGTTTTGAAAATGACAACTTGTGGTTGTTTATAAAGCTTCAACATGTGGGAGTGACTTTACAATATGGACATGATCTGAACAAATGACTTTTACTGAATCTTGCAACCAAAAAGTTAACCTTATCTTATTTGTAATATAAATAAGCCTACTAGGCTGTGAGCTTCTCTGGTAACCTAAAACATACTGCCTTAAGTCCTTATGGCCCTTCCTTGTCTTTGACCTAGAACAAGGCAAGAATGTGTGTGTTTATGCTGTGCATGTCGAGAAAGCACTACAAGTACAGTATTTGTTGGAAATAATAGATTATCCCATTTCACTTTTAATCTTGACCTTTCTGTGACATGAATAAATGTAATTAATACTGGTTGGCCTGACCAGTTACAATGAGAGTCAGTTCTAGCCTGTGGCTATACGGGGACCCTGTCTCAAAAAGACCCAAAAAGGGGACAAAAGAACAATGAAGAGTAGCCAAAAGCCTCCGGTTCTCTCAGCCCTCCTCCTGCTGTCACCATCAGGGCTGATCTGACCATCCTAGACAACTCAGTATACTCTGGGCTAACTTTTTAAAAAGTCTAAAATAATCCCTAACCCACTTTAGCTCCCTACAGGGACCCTGCCACTGGCACACTATCTTCAAAAATCAGTGCAGGCATCCAAAGGGTCTGCTAGTCCTATCTTATAGCTTGTTGACTAAAAATGTCTCCTATGCTTCTTTAAAGAAAACCTGAGGTTTCCCCTGTTTCCATACAGAAATCCTTTCATTTTTCCACTTCACCCTCCCCCAACCCATTTAGAGATTCATGAGCTGAATTCATGTTGAAGTAATACTCTTCTGTCATTTTCTCACTTTCTCATCTTTGCACTGTCTCCGTCTGCTAAAACGTCAACCACCTAACTGCTTCCTGGGTACACAGGCCCAAGCAGCACACCACTGCTGCACGAGATGTCAATAGGACAATTTCAGGGCCATCCAAGTTACCTAAAGTGATATGAAACTTGTGCAGTGTACTCCTCACCCTCCACACCTAACACTTCTCAAATTCATGTTCTTCTTCCTCAGACTCTGTCATTTCACAGGAAACCAGCAGGTAGGACTTTCACAAGCACCCTGCTATATAGCAGGGTGCTTGTGAAAGTCCTACCTGCTGGTATATATATATATATCTCCCTACCAACACTTTAGCCATGCTGATCTCCGTCCTACATTACAATGGAGGATCCTGCATCCACATCTGTGCTTGGGATCCTGTCTTCTCAGAAAATGTCTGACTGCCTCTTCTACCTTGTTCCTGAAGTTCTTAAAGGAGCCAGTTACTCCTTTGTCTTTATACTAAATCTGTCCAATAAAATCCTAGGCATACATAAGCCCCACAGTCTATTTCCTCTGTACTTTCTTATTCATCACATCTCATAAAAGTAAATCTCCTGGGGCTGGAGAGATGGCCTAGCGGTTAAGAGCGCCGACCGCTCTTACAGAGGACCCGGGTTCGATCCCCAGCACCCACATGGCGGCTGAGAACCGTCTGAAACTCCAGTTCCAGGAGAACTCCAGTTCCAGGGGAATTCGACACCCTCTTCTGACCTCCGCGGCATTGCACAACACGGGTGCACAAACTTGCATGCAGACAGTACATTCATACACATACAGAAATAAATAAAATAAAAAAAAAGTAAATCGCCTGAGTTTCCCCTTGACTAATACACCTCTTCCTCTGTTTCATCACACTTCCTGAGGACTGTTCATGTGTCCTGCTCTACCTTCCACTCTCTGCATCACCCTGCACTCTATCCTCTGGCTCCCCTGACTCCAGTGACACAGTAAATGCTCCTCTATAGTAGTAGCACTTGACACTTCCTCCTTCTGAGGCCCTTCTTCCATTCTGGACACACATTTCCCAGTTTTCTTATTAGTTTAATTGTGACCAAATGACTGACATCTTGCCAAAAAAAATTCAAATGGAAAAGTCAGAAGCAGATGAAGCAGTTCTGTGTCTTCTCTCACCCCCACTTACCATCAAAGCTGGAAAAGTGAACTGTCAAGGAGAGCTGCCCAGCAGCCCTCATGAGATGGCGGCAGGAGTGCCCTGCCCTACCCAGAACTCATTCCCATCTTAACTGCTTGGAGGCCTCACTGCAAGAAGCAGAAAAACATGCAAGATGGACCTGGAAGGGACTGACTGCTGCTTCTTGCTCCTTTGTCTTGCACCATAGCCTTTCTTCTTCTAGTCACTGCAGTCACACTGGTTTGCTTGCCCCTCTCTCTCTCTCTCTCTCTCTCTCTCTCTCTCTCTCTCTCTCTCTCTCTGTGTGTGTGTGTGTGTGTGTGTGTATTTGAGACAAGGACTCACTATATACCCTAGGCTGGCCTTGAACTCTTGATCCTTCTGCTATACCCTCCTGAGCATTGGAATTACAGGCATGCGCCACCATGCTTAGCTTCTCACAGGCATTTTAATTCTCCACTATGCCAAGCTCTCTCCTGTCACAAGGTCTCTGAACAGGCTGCTCCCATTGCTCAAAATGCTCTTACCCTCTCCCATGACTCAGTTACTTTAGCCTTACCTTCAGAGTTTAGATCAACAGACAAATCCTTCTTGACCACTCTTGGACCCCAGTTTAGGTGAAAGGCATCAGTACATGTTCACATATAATTACACAATCTTCTTTGTTGTCTCTATCATAATTTTACATTTACTAGCATAGTTATTTGATTACCATCTGTCCCTCTCCCCTCACTATACATTCCCTAAGAGCAAGAATTAAATCTGTTTATTGTTAAGCATTATGTCTGCAATGCTTACCACCATTGTGCCTAGCTATATGTGTGTAAACATTTGTTGAATCAGATAATGTCAGTTACATTCTAGAGTGCTAACAATACTAAATACTATTAGGCTGCCCTACCAGGAGCTGTTGGCCAGGGAGGTTCCAAAAGCTCCCAAAACAAAGGCCATTTGCCTATAAGTTTGGGTGCACACAAGAAGTGGATAGTAGGACCTTATTGCTGAAGATACAGTGTGATGTGAGCATAAGAAGGAAAAATTATGTTGAGACCTTGCACTGCAAATCAACAGCTGCCCTTCATGGTGCCAGGGAAGCTATGCAAATCGCTGGAAATGGTTTCTGAAGTCCTACTAAAGACTTCATGTGCTGCACTTTTAAATGCCAAAGAAGATGTAGTGCAATAGTGGCAGCCTGGTAAATGTACACCCAGAAAAATTCCAATTGGATCTATAGCCCGCTTCCTGGGGGTGGGGGTAGGACACACAACTACTACTGCAAGCTTGGTGGCCTCTAGTGGCAGGAGACTTTATAGGCCACATTAGAAAGCTATTGCCGGGCTGGAGAGATGGCCTAGCGGTTAAGAGCACCGACTGCTCTCGCAGAGGACCCGGGTTCAATCCCCAGCACCCACATGGTGGCTAAGAACCATCTTTAACTCCAGTTCCAGGGGAATCCGAGACCCTCTTCTGACCTCTGTGGCATTGCATGACACGGGTGCACAAACCTACATGCAGACAGTACATTCATATACATACAAAAATAAATAAAATAAAAAAAAAGCTATTGCCATCCCTTTGTTAAAGAGCTATAATGCCCTGACCAAGATACCATCCAAGCATGTGTTTGTACCCATAGCATAACTTGTTACAATGTTTAATAGTTGTTTCTATTTGTGTTTTATTAGAATTATAAGGAGACTCCTAAATGAGCCTTTGAAAACAGAACTTGGACAGACCCAAGAGTTTGATGTGTCACCTCAAAGAAAACACGGCTCTTCCTATCTCTCATTCTCTTTCGCCCTCCCCTCCAAGGCCCAGGGACTCTCACAGAAGAGGTTGGGACTTCAGTCTTTAAGGGCCAAAGAAGGGGGGGGGGTGAATTATGAGAGCACAGCAAAAAAGGAATGGACTTTTTATTTGATCAGCATGGTTGTGTATGCAAACCTCTCTAACTGGACTTGGGGACCTTAGGTTGTATAAGAATTGGACTTAGGGGCTGGAGAGATGGCCTAGCGGTTAAGAGTGCCGACAGCTCTTACAGAGGACCCGGGCTCGATCCCCAGCACCCACATGGCGGCCGAGAACCGTCTGAAACTCCAATTCCAGGAGAACTCCAGTTCCAGGGGAATCCGACACCATCTTCTGACCGCCGCAGCATTGCACAACACAGGTGCACAAACCTGCATGCAGACAGTACATGCCTACACATACAGAAATAAAAAAAAAAAAAAAAAGAATTGGACTTAGATGCTTGCTTTACATGGATATTGTTTATGTTTATTGCTTATATTTACTAACTGGTTAAAAAATAATAAAATAAAAAATAAAATTTTTCACTTTGAATAAAAAACATAATTTACCTGTTACACTCAAGTTCTTCAGGCCATCTGATCCCAAAAGTATCAATTAATTTTTTGCAGTCAGAATATACTTTCTCACAAAGCTCACGACAAGGTAGAACCACGTGAATTTGCTCTGTGCAGGTTGGTACAAAGGCTTGGCAAAGGAAGGTTTCAATGTTTGGTGAACATTCCAGATTTGCAAGAGGAAGAAAATGCTATTAAGAAAAAAATAGATAAAGTTAGAAAAATGTCAACTGCAAATATTTAAAGTGTATACTTTTTCACTTATACTCCAATTGACTCTTTAGCTTTTACTGTGATCAAAAAAAAAAGTGATGCCTTCATTTAATCTATTAGATTTATGATCCCTCCATACCAAGATGAAAACTTCATTTTGCTCAATAATACTTTTTTTTTTTGTCTTTTCGAGACAGGGTCTCCCTGTAGCCCCAGCAGTCCTGAACTCACTCTGTAGACCAGGCTGGCCTTGAACTCACAAAGATCTGCCTGCCTCTGCCTCCCAAGTGCTAGGATTAAAGGTGTGTGCTACCACACCCGGCTCAATAATACATTATTCAAGAAGACAAGGATTACTCCAGAGAAACCATATGTAACAGTCGCCATATTGTGGTTTGGTTTTGTTTTGTTTTGTTTTGTTTTTAGGCAGGTTGCTCTGTAGCCTCAGCTGGCCTGGAACTTGATGTGTGGAACAGGGTGGCCTCTATCTCAGAGAGATTCATCTGCCTCTGCCTCCTGAGTGTTGGCACTAAAGGCCTCACACCCAGCTCAGTCACCACATTAGTTTAATGGTAAGTTCTGAGTCGTCTTCATTCTATCAACCCACTAACAGATACAATCTTCCCGAGCAACTTTTTTAACAGGATACTAATGTTCTGAGATTTCTATCTATCTCATTGCTTCTCTTTTGATCTTCCATTTTCTGGATCTAAATATGAAAATGCTCCAGAGCTCAGTTCCTATGCACACTCCTCTGGAGAAACCTACCAGTCCCCATCTCTCTAGTGAATGCTAGACTTGAATGATCATCTGCTGCCTGGACAACTCCATTTGGCTATCAACAAGAATTTCATACTCAATATACCTTAACCATAATTCAGTCTCACCACATATCCCTAACCCTCAAACAACCCCTTCAACCCCTTCCCAGTTGTCACAGCTAGGTAAATGATACCAACATTCAAGTTACCCAGGCTGAGAATCTTGAGATTCATTCTTTTCTTTTTTCACTTCATATCTATCAACAAATCCCACTGGCTCTTCCTTCAAAATACATTTCAAATTTGACTATTTTTCACTATACTACCCAGTCTAAGCCAAATGTATTTTCCCTAGATGACTGAGAAAGCCTGCTGCGGGTCTCACTATAACCTAAGTTGCTAATCTTATAGCCAATCTTCTATATCAATCCACATTCCCACCAAGCTTACTCCTTAAAAATCTGTTTGTTCTTGTTCAAGGATACAAATAACACACACCAAGTCTTACCCACTCTGCAGGCCTCAAATTCCCTGGCCCCTAGCTCTGCCTCCATTTCTGCTTTCTGTCTCTCTCTGTTGTATCTACTCTACTGCTGCCAAACTGGCCTAGTGCTTCTCCTTCACTGTGTGCTCTGCTGCCTGGAATCTTTGTACCTGCTGTTCTCTTCACCTCTGTCACTTTGAGAGGCATTCTCTGGCCATCCTACCTAAAACATTCTTCCACTTTCCATTTCATTATTGTAGTTTTCCCTTACCTATATCTATACCTATACCTATACGTATACCCATTTCACTATCCACAGTTTATTTCTTTTTCTTTCTTTTTTTTTTTTTTTACAGTTTATTTCTTTTTCTTTNCTAGGGAGACAGAGGCAAGAATGGTGGTTGTTATGCTGGTGCATGTTCGAGGAAAAGCACGTACAAGTACATGTATATTTAGGTTGGAAATAAGTAGATTGATGCCCCATTGTCACTTGTGAATCCTGTGACTTTCTGTGACATGAATAGAGGGTGGATAATACTAATACCTGGTGGTGGGGCCCTGGACTCAGTTACAAATGAGAAGAGTCACGTGTCTGAGCGCTGGTGGCTATCGGGGACCCTGGGTCCTCTAAAGAAGAGCCCAAAGAGGGACAAAAGAAACAATGGAAGAGTAGCCAAAAGGCGCTCGCGGTATTCTCGACGAGCGCCTCTTCTCTCTCTCGGCTGTGTCACCGTATCAGGGGGGCTGATTGGCTGGTACGCGACGTCCTTAGACAACTCCAGGTATAGGCTCTGGGCTAGCGACTTTTAGAAAGCATGGATGCTGAAATTATCCCTAGGCGGCTGGTAGGCCACTTTTAGGCTCGCCTTGAGGTCGAGAGGGTAGCAGGTGTCTGCCAGACTGGCACAATATCGTTCAAAAATCAGTGGGAGGCTATGCGCAAAGGGGCGTGCTATGGTGGCCTTAGTACTGTATAGCCGGTGTTGTAGTGACCAAGGAAATGTCTCGCGTGATTGGCTTGGGGAGAGGAGAACCTAGGTTTTCGCCCCTGGTTTGCCATACAGTGAAAGTCGTCTTTCATTTTTCGGCTTCCAGCGTTGTCACGCCGTCCTCCGTCCAACCCCATTTAGAAGATCATTGTAGCTGAATTCCGAATAGTTGGAAGTAATTGGAGCTCTTCTGTCATTTTCTCACTTTCTCATCTTTGCACTGTCTCCGTCTGCTAAAACGTCAACCACCTAACTGCTTCCTGGGTACACAGGCCCAAGCAGCACACCACTGCTGCACGAGATGTCAATAGGACAATTTCAGGGCCATCCAAGTTACCTAAAGTGATATGAAACTTGTGCAGTGTACTCCTCACCCTCCACACCTAACACTTCTCAAATTCATGTTCTTCTTCCTCAGACTCTGTCATTTCACAGGAAACCAGCAGGTAGGACATTTCACAAAGCACCTCTGTATATAGGGCAGGGTGCGCTTGTGAAAGTCCTCTGCTGTATATATATATATATCTCCTACCAACAGCTTTAGCCATGCTGATCTCCGTCCTACATTACAATGGAGGATCCTGCATCCACATCTGTGCTTGGGATCCTGTCTTCTCAGAAAATGTCTGACTGCCTCTTCTACCTTGTTCCTGAAGTTCTTAAAGGAGCCAGTTACTCCTTTGTCTTTATACTAAATCTGTCCAATAAAATCCTAGGCATACATAAGCCCCACAGTCTATTTCCTCTGTACTTTCTTATTCATCACATCTCATAAAAGTTAATTCCTCCTGGGGGCTGGAGAGTGGGCCTAGCGGTTAAGAGCGGGCGACGCTCTTACAGAGGACCCGGTTCGATCCCCAGCACGCCCACATGGCGGCTGAGACCGTCTGAAACCTCCCAGTTCCAGGAGAGACTCCAGTTTCAGGGGAATTCGACACCCTCTTTCTGACCTCCGCGGCATTGCACCAACACGGGTGCACAAACCAAAATGCAAACAGAAAACAAAAATCATAATAATAATAAAAAAAAAAAAAGAGAATAAAATAAAATAAAAAAAAAAGGTAATCGCTGAGTTTTTCAGCAACCTTGACTAGATTACAGCCTCTCCTCTGTTTCATCACACTTCCTGAGGACTGTTCATGTGTCCTGCTCTACCTTCCACTCTCTGCATCACCCTGCACTCTATCCTCTGGCTCCCCTGACTCCAGTGACACAGTAAATGCTCCTCTATAGTAGTAGCACTTGACACTTCCTCCTTCTGAGGCCCTTCTTCCATTCTGGACACACATTTCCCAGTTTTCTTATTAGTTTTAATTGTGGACGCAAATGACTGACCTTTGCAAAAAAATTCAAAATGAAAAGTCAGAAGCAGATGAAGCAGTTCTGTGTCTTCTCTCACCCCCACTTACCATCAAAGCTGGAAAAGTGAACTGTCAAGGAGAGCTGCCCAGCAGCCCTCATGAGATGGCGGCAGGAGTGCCCTGCCCTACCCAGAACTCATTCCCATCTTAACTGCTTGGAGGCCTCACTGCAAGAAGCAGAAAAACATGCAAGATGGACCTGGAAGGGACTGACTGCTGCTTCTTGCTCCTTTGTCTTGCACCATAGCCTTTCTTCTTCTAGTCACTGCAGTCACACTGGTTTGCTTTGCCCTCTCTCTCCTCTCTCTCTCTCTCTCTCTCTCTCTCTCTCTCTCTCTGTGTGTGTGTGTGTGGTGTGTGTGTTGTGTGCTGTATTTGAGACAAGGACTCACTATATACCCTAGGCCTGGCCTTGAACTCTTGAACTTCCTATACCCTCCTGACATTGGAAATTAAGGCATGCGCCACCATGCTTAGCTTCTCACAGGCATTTTAATTCTCCACTATGCCAAGCTCTCTCCTGTCACAAGGTCTCTGAACAGGCTGCTCCCATTGCTCAAAATGCTCTTACCCTCTCCCATGACTCAGTTACTTTAGCCTTACCTTCAGAGTTTAGATCAACAGACAAATCCTTCTTGACCACTCTTGGACCCCAGTTTAGGTGAAAGGCATCAGTACATGTTCACATATAATTACACAATCTTCTTTGTTGTCTCTATCATAATTTTACATTTACTAGCATAGTTATTTGATTACCATCTGTCCCTCTCCCCTCACTATACATTCCCTAAGGCAAGAATTAAATTGTTATTGTTAAGCATTATGTCCTGCAATGCTTACCACCATTGTGCCTAGCTATATGTGTGTAAACATTTGTTGAATCAGATAATGTCAGTTACATTCTAGAGTGCTAACAATACTAAATACTATTAGGGCTGCCCTACACAGGGAGCTGTTGACTAGGGAGGCTTCGAAAGCTCCCAAAACAAAGGCCATTTTGCCTATAACTTAGGGTGACACAAAGAAGTGGATAAGTAGGACCTTATTGCTGAGATACAGTGTGAATGTTGAAGGCATAAGAAGGAAAAATTATTTTGAGACCTTGCACTGGCAATCAACAGCTGCCCTTCATGGTGCCAGGGAAGCTATGCAAATCGCTGGAAAGAAATGCGGTTTCTGAAAGTCCTTACTAAAGACTATCATGTGCTGCAAACTTTTTTTTACATGCCAAAGAAGATGTGCAATTGTGGCAGCCTGGTAAATGTACACCCAGAAAGAATTCCAATTGGGTCTATGGACCACTCCTTGGGGGGGGTAAGGATACACCATTGATACTGCAAGCCTGGTTAACCTCTAGTGACAGGAGACTTTATAGGCCACGTTAGAAAACTATTGCCGGGCTGAGAAAGATGGCCTACGCGGTATAAGAGCACGACTGCTCTTGCAGAGGAACCCGGGTTCAATCCCCAGGCACCCACAGGTGGCTAACGAACCTCTTTAACTGCAGTTCCAAGGGGAATCCGAGACCCTCTTCTGAACCTCTGTGGCATTGCATGAGCACGGGTGCACAACCTACACGCAGACAGTACATTCATAATTAATACAAATAGATATAAAATAAAAAAAAAGCTATTGGCATCCTTTGTTAAAGAGCTATAATGCCTTGACCAAGATACCATCCAAGAATGTGTGTTTGTGCTCATAGTGTAACTTGTTACCATGTTTAATAGTTTTTCCATTTGTGTTTTTATTAGAATTATAAGGAGACTCCTAAATGAGCCTTTGAAAACAGAACTTGGACAGACCCAACAGTTTAGTTTGATGTGTCACCTCAAAGAAAAACCGGCTCTTCCTATCTCTCATTCTCTTTCGCCCGCCCCCTCCAAGGCCCAGGGACTCTCACAGAAGAGGTGGGCACATCAGATTATAAGGGCCAAAGAAGGGGGGGGGGTGAATTATGAGAGCACAGCAAAAAAGGAATGGACTTTTTATTTGATCAGCATGTTAGCATATGCAAACCTCTCCAAATGGACTTGGGGACTTAGGTTGTATACAGAATTGACTTAGGGGCTGGAGAGATGGCCTACGCGGTTGAGAGCGCTGACAGCTCTTACAAAGGATCCGGGCTCGAATTCCCCAGCGACCCACATGGCGGCCGAGAACCGGTCTGAAACCTTTCCAATTCCAGGATGAACTCCAGTTCCCAGGGGATACCGACACCATCTTCTGACCGCCGGCATGGCATTGCACAACACAGGTGCACAACCTTGCATGCAAGACAGTACATGCCTACACATAACAGAATAAATAAAAAAAAAAAAAAAAGAATTGGGAGCTTAGATGCTTGCTTTACATGGATATTGTTTATGTTTATTGCTTAAATATTTACAACTGGTTAAAAAATAATAAAATAAAATAAAATTTTTTCAACTTTGATAAAAACATAAATTTACCTGTTTACACTCAAGTTCTTCAGGCCATCTGATCCCAAAAGTATCAATTAATTTTTTGCAGTCAGAATATACTTTCTCACAAAGCTCACGACAAGGTGGAACCACGTGAATTTGCTCTGTGCAGGTTGGTACAAAGGCTTGGCAAAGGAAGGTTTCAATGTTTGGTGAACATTCCAGATTTGCAAGAGGAAGAAAATGCTATTAAGAAAAAAATAGATAAAGTTAGAAAAATGTCAACTGCAAATATTTAAAGTGTATACTTTTTCACTTATACTCCAATTGACTCTTTAGCTTTTACTGTGATCAAAAAAAAAAGTGATGCCTTCATTTAATCTATTAGATTTATGATCCCTCCATACCAAGATGAAAAGCTTCATTGCTCAATAATAATTTTTTTTTTTGTCTTTTCGAGACAGGGGTCTCCCTGTAGCACCCAGCAGTGCCTGCAACTCTCTCTGTAGGCCAGGATGGCCTTGAACCTCACAAAGATCCGGCTGCCGCTGCCCCTCTCTGCCTCCCAAGTGCTAGATTAAAGGTGTGTGCTACCATCATTCCCGGCTCAATAATACATTATTCAAGAAGACAAGGATTACTCCAGAGAAACCATATGTAACAGTCGCCAATATTGTGGGTTTGGTTTGGTTTTGGGTTTTGTTTTGTTTTTTAGGGAAGGTTGCTTACTGTAGCCTCAGCTGGCCTGGAGACTTGATGTGTTTGGAACAGGGGTGGCCTCTATCTCAGAGAGATTCATCCTGCCTCCTGACTCCTGAGTGTTGGATAAAGGCCTCACACCCAGCTCAGTCACCACATTAGTTTAATGGTAAGTTCTGAGTCGTCTTCATTCTATCAACCCACTAACAGATACAATCTTCCCGAGCAACTTTTTTAACAGGATACTAATGTTCTGAGATTTCTATCTATCTCATTGCTTCTCTTTTGATCTTCCATTTTCTGGATCTAAATATGAAAATGCTCCAGAGCTCAGTTCCTATGCACACTCCTCTTCTGGAAAAGAAACCTACCAAGTCCCCCCATCTCTTCTAGTGATGCTAGAACTTGGAATGAATTCATCTGCTGCCTAGAACAACTCCATTTTTGGCTATCAACAAGATTTCATACTCCAATGATACCTTAACCATAATTCAGCTCTCACCCAACATATACCCTAGAGCCTCAACAACCCCTTCAACCCTCCCAGTTGTTCACAGGGGCTAAGGGTAAGTGATACAACATTCAAGGTTACCCAGGCTGGCAAGAATCTTGGGAGATTCATTCTTTTTTTTTTTTCACTTCATATCCTATCCAAATCCCACTGGCTCTTCCTTCAAAATACATTTCAAATTTGACTATTTTTCACTATACTACCCAGTCTAAGCCAAATGTATTTTCCCTAGATGACTGAGAAAGCCTGCTGCGGGTCTCACTATAACCTAAGTTGCTAATCTTATAGCCAATCTTCTATATCAATCCACATTCCCACCAAGCTTACTCCTTAAAAATCTGTTTGTTCTTGTTCAAGGATACAAATAACACACACCAAGTCTTACCCACTCTGCAGGCCTCAAATTCCCTGGCCCCTAGCTCTGCCTCCATTTCTGCTTTCTGTCTCTCTCTGTTGTATCTACTCTACTGCTGCCAAACTGGCCTAGTGCTTCTCCTTCACTGTGTGCTCTGCTGCCTGGAATCTTTGTACCTGCTGTTCTCTTCACCTCTGTCACTTTGAGAGGCATTCTCTGGCCATCCTACCTAAAACATTCTTCCACTTTCCATTTCATTATTGTAGTTTTCCCTTACCTATATCTATACCTATACTTATACCTATACCCATTTTACTATCCGACAGTTTAATTTTCCTTTTTCTTTGCTTTTTTTTTTTTTTTTTTTTTTGGTCTTTTCGAGACAGGGTGTCCCTGTAGCCCCAGCCAGCCTGCAACTCTCTCTGTGGACCAGGCTGGCCTTGAACTCACAAAGATCCGCCTGCCTCTGCCTCCCAAGTGCTAGGATTAAAAGCGTGCACCACCACACCCAGCTCACAGTTTATTTCTTAATATTTGCCTTTATTACTAGAACTAAATTCCCTGAGGGAAGGAACTTTGTTTATTCCATTCACTGCTGCATCTCCAGAGCTGAGAGCACTATCTGCTGCCTAGTGATTTATTTCTAAATATTTACTGAGTAAATGAATGCCTGTCCAGAGGAATAGTGTACAATGACAAAGCATGTTAGTAAAAAATTTCAGTGTGGCTGAAGAGATGGCTTAGCATTTAAGAGCACTGACTGCTCTTGGAGAGGACCAGGGTTTAATTCCCAGCACCTATATGGTGGCTAACAGCTGACCATAACTCCAGTTTCAGAGAATCTGATATCTTCGCCTGGCTTCTGTGGGTATTACATGCACGGAACTTATTTATAAGCAGGCAAAACACTCATATACATACAAAATAAAAAATACATAAAAATTGGGGGCCTGGAGAGATGGCTCTGCTGTTAAGAGCACTGGTTCCTCTTGTAAACGACCCAGGTTCAGTTCTCAGCACCCAAATGGTGGCTAACAACCATCCATAACTCCAGTTTTGGGGGACCTAATGTCTTCTTCCATCCTCCGTGGGCACTGAACACATGTGGTACAATTACATACATACAGGCAAAACACTCATATGCATAAAATAAAAATAAATAAATGAAAACTTCAGCATATCAGGACAAAGAGAGGATCACAATTATGCCCAAGGGGAGGACATATGAAAAAGAATTAAATTCTAAGTATTGTATACTGTGCTGCAGACATAGCACAGTGGGTAGAGCAGTGGCCTAGCAAACCAGATGTAGCACAGTGGGTAGAGCAGTGACCTCGCATACCAGATGTAGCACAGTGGGTAGAGCAGTGACCTAGCATACCAGATGTAGCACAGTGGGTAGAGCAGTGACCTAGCATACCAGATGTAGCACAGTGGGTAGAGCAGTGGCCTAGCAAACCAGATGTAGCACAGTGGGTAGAGCAGTGGCCTAGCAAACCAGATGTAGCACAGTGGGCAGAGGAGTGGCCTAGCATACCAGATGTAGCACAGTGGGTAGAGCAGTGGCCTAGCATACCAGAGGCCCAGATTCAATACACAGCGCTGAAAAAAATGGGAAGGCACAAAGGCCTACAATGTTATCCCTGCCACCCCACAGGGTAAAGCTGGAGAATGAGGACCTAGAACTTGTACTTGGCCTCAGCCTACTAAGAGCCAGATTGCACTACATTAGATTGTACCTCAGAATAACAAAGGAAAAAGATCCTAAGTATTTTGATAATAATAGATATTAGAAGGCAATGAAGAAATAACTTAAAATTCAGACAAAGTCAGTTTCATTCAAGAATTCTATATCTAGCCAAATATTTAGGTTAGGGTAAAACAATGACAATTTTTTTAGCCCCAAAAGGAATTTAAAAAATAACTTTTGAATTAAAAGTTAGATTGTACAGATTTCTGAAAAAGGCATTTATAAAGTACAGGATTTAGTCAACCCAATGCTAAAGAATGGAGAGAATTTTTAGCAGGATAGCCGTGAATCTAGTGCAGAAAGATCCCAGAGCATACTTGAGTATAGGACAGATAGCTGAAGGAGAGATCTCCAAGGCTAGGAGTGGGAGAATCAACAGGTCACAGGGACCAGGGATAGAACTTAGTTGGTAGTTTGCTTGCCTAGCATGCATGAGGTCCTGGGTTCAAGTCCCAGCACCAGTATAAAACTGAGTGCAGTGGCTTATAAACCCAGCACTTTTAGGAGGTAAAGGAGGGAGTATCAGAATTGAGGCCAGCCTGAGCTACATGAAACTATCTCAAAAAAAAAAAAAAAATCTAGGGCTGGAGAGATAGCCTAGTGGTTAAGAGCGCCGACTGCTCTTGCAGAGGACCCGGGTTCGATCCCCAGCACCCACATGGCCGCTAAGAACCATCTATAACTCCAATTCCAGGAGAACTCCAATTCCAGGAGAACTCCAGTTCCAGGGGAATCCAAGACTCTCTTCTGGCCTTCACGGCATTGCACGAGACGGGTGCATAGACCTGCATGTGGACAGTACATTTATACACATACAAAAATAAATAAAAAAATTTTTTTTAAATCTAAGAAGAAATAAAAACAACCTGGGGAAATTGCTGCTAGGTGTCTCTGGCAAGTCTGGTAAGACAGTTGAAAAGTCAGCTGCAGCCACATACACAAAGCAAAGAACTAGGGGAAAATGCTATTGCTGCACTGACTGTGTGGGGCAGTAAAAAATACAAGTACACTAGTTGACTAGTTGTCCAATACTTAACATTCTTAGTAATGCTAACACTGACTATGGATTTAGCTAAAAAATTGCTATTAGATAGTTGAAAAGAGAAGTAAAAGTAGAATAAGAGAACTGAATAATCAAGTATCATAAGAGAAAGGAACAAAAGCTCCCATTTGAAGCTCTAAGATGAGTGAGTAAATGATGGAGTATGCAAGACCCACACATCAGAAGAGCACTCTAGAGTTCCAAGCAGCTGCCTCTGGAAAGCAGGCCTGGAACGGGGTGAAGAAGGGTGACAAACACTGCTGCCTTTCTGCCAGAAGCCTTTGCTATTGAGTGCTTGCCACCTCAGCTTTATTCCGGCACAACAAGATACAGATTTGAAAGACACTAGTATAAAAATTGGAATTTTCACCATGTAGAGAAAATGTGTAATAAGGGATCAAAATTCTGATTCACAAGAATGTACAAAACCTATGTATTATCATCCCCTTCCTCCCCAAAGCCACTGCACAGAGATTGAAAAAATTAAAAATAGTAGATATCCTCAAATCCACAGCTGTATTAACAAACCAACCTACCCATGAAAAGCTCTTACCAGTAAACTATAAACTTGGAGACATTTCTGGAAGATAAAAAGGAATGGGAATTGTGCTTTTACCCATACGGCCAACTAAATATCTCCTGACATAAAGCATTCAGATTCTGAATAAACTGCAGCAAATACACTTAAAATATATTGCTGAATGCTGCTTATACCTAATAAAATTGTCTTAAAATAGAAAAAGTTAGTGGGGTGTGGTGGTGCATGCCTTTAATCCCAGCATTCAGGAGGCAGAGGGAGGAGGATCTCTGTGAGTTCAAGGCCAGCCTAAAGCAAGTTCTAGACAAGCTGNATATATATATATATATATATATATATATATATGTATGTATGTATGTATAAAGCTATAAGGAAAAAATGATAATTTCATGATCAAAATGAGGCTGAGACAGGATTGAATGTTTTTTTTGTTTTGTTTTTATTTTATTTATTTATGTGTATGAATGTACTGTCTGCATGCAGGTCTGTGCACCCGTCGTGCAATGCCACGGAGGTCAGAAGAGGGTGTCAGATTCCCTTGGAACTGGAGTTCTCCTGGAATTGGAGTTACAGATGGTTCTCAGCCGCCATGTGGGTGCTGGGGATCGAACCCGGGTCCTCTGCAAGAGCAGTCGGCGCCCCTAACCGCTAGGCCACCTGTCCAGCCCCAGGATTGAATGTTTTAAGGGCATGCTGGGCTACACAGTGAGATCCAATCTCAAAAATTACATAACAAAACATACAGAAGCCAACGATTATATAGGACAATAGCTTCAGAAGATGTTAGACTCAAGGAAAGTTCACCTGTCCTGATAGGGCAATATGACTGAGCAAAGCCAGGGCCCATACAGTTGGTATTTTCTGTAATTCTTGTATTTGAATGATGCTCAGAAACCTGAGCCTTTGCCACCTAAAAAGAACTTAATGGCCATCAAATAGCCAAGTACTTTTCACAATTTCCTCCAACCTGAAGAGGAGAATGTCCAGACATGTGGGAATTCTCCTGAGACTGAGGTGGGGACAGAAGGCACAGGCAACAGGTACTTTTACTTTGCTGTTTACTGTCCTCAACAAGTCTAGTTTCTCAATTTTGGTAATTCTACTTTGGTAGAAAGAAGGAAAACAGCTGGGCACCGTGGTGTACTCCTCTAACCCCAGCACTGGGGGGAGGGAAGGCAGAGGCAGGCGGATCTCTGTGAGTTCAAGGCCAGCCTGGTCTATATAGTGAGTTCCAGGACAGCTGGAGCTACACAGGGAGACCCTGTCTCAAAAAGACCAAAAAACAAAGCCAGGCTGGTGGTGCATGCCTTTAATCCTAGCACTTGGGAGGAGGAGACAGGCGGATCTCTGTGAGTTCAAGGCCCGCCTGGTCTACATAGTGAGCTCCAGGCCAACTGGGACTAAAGGGAGACCCTGTCTCCAAAAAGAAGACCAAAAAACAAAACAAAACAAAAAAAAACCCCAAAACCCCCAAAACCACAAAGAATGAAAACATACTATATTGAGTACTGACACTCAAACTATTTTACAAAAGCCATGATAAGCTTATGTTCAGCATTTGAGGATTAACTGTCTAGTTCAAGAGTAGGCAAAAGTTGGGGCTGGAGAGATAGCCTAGCGGTTAAGAGCACCCACTGCTCTTGCAGAGGACCTGGGTTCGATCCCTAGCACCCACAAGCCAGCTAAGAAACGTCTGTAACTCCAATTCCAGAACTCCAGTTCCAGGGGAATCTAAGACCCTCTTCTGACCTCTGCGGCATTGCACGACACAGGTGCACAAACTACATGCAGACAGTACATTCATACATATACAAAAATAAATAAAATTAAAAAAAAAAAGAATAGGCAAAAGTAACAAGCATTGTTTTTTTCTTTTTTTTTTTTTTTCCCTTGGTATTTTTGAGACAGGGTCTTCCTTTAGTCCTAGCGGCCTGGAGCTTGCTCTGTAGACAAGGCTGGCCTTGAACTCACAGAGATCTGCACCCTCTGCCTCCTGAGTGCTGGGATTAAAGGCCTGTGCCACCATGCTCAGCGCATTGTTTTTTCTTAAAAGATAAACATGGCAAATTGTGGTAGTTTTTGTTTGTTTGCTTGTTTGTGAATTTTTTGAGACAGTCTCTCTTTACGGCCATTGCTGACCTTATCGTGTAGATCAAGCTAGGCTGGCCTTGAACTCACAGAGATCTGCCTGCCTCTGCTGGGGTTAAGGGTGTGTACCACCACACTGGGGTTGGTGGTTAATCTTGATTGTTGGCTTAACTGAGGGTTAAGACTCCTTTGTACTGGGTAGGTAGCACCTTCCAGCAGCAGCCTGGAAGAGGTCCAAGTGGGCAAACAAAGCTGCTTGGTCTGCCCGCCTTTACTCCCCACTGATGAGAGTGGGAACTGGAGTTTAGCTTTATACATACATATACACCACTCCTTGCAGGTGAGTGTCTATCTTAGTGCTGCTCCACCTTTCGCTGCCATCAGAGCCCAGTTTCTTCAGTCACCCAGCATGGACTGAAGACCAGATACTCTCCAGAAATCCTCCAGGTCTTCAGCATCAGCTTGGAACTGCTGAGGTATACAGCCTCAAGAACTGAGAAGCCACTGGGTTCTCAGCCTCTCCAATATGCAGAGAGCCATTGTTGGACTACCCACCCCATATTATATAATCCAATCTAGTAAGTCCCTTTTTGTAATATATACTCATTCTATAGTTCTGTCCCTTTAGAGAACTCTCAATTCACAAGTCATTTGGTTAATCTAACAATGTTGATGTTCATATAACAGAGAAGAGGATAACTCAGATGTTGAAAACTTAACTGCCTCTGAAAGCCAGGCAGGTAGATAGATACAAAGGTATATATGCCAAGGCCAGGCTGCTGCTCAACTCCAACAGATGGTTACATGGAACTATGAGCTAAGATATATCAATTTTATATGAAGATCTCTCAAATCTTAGATTTCAATTTTATTTTATTTTTTTTTTAATTTTTTTTATTAATTTTATTTATTTCTGTATGTGTATGAATGTACTGCCTGCATGCAAGTCTGTGCACCCGTGTCGTGCAACGCCGCGGATGTCAGAAGAGGGTCTCGGATTCCCCTGGAGCTGGAGTTCTCCTGGAATTGGAGTTTCAGACGGCTCTCGGCCGCCATGTGGGTGCTGGGGATCGAACCCGGGTCCTCTGCAAGAGCAGTCGGTGCTCTTAACCGCTAGGCCATCTCTCCAGCCCGATTTCAATTTTAATTTACACACTTTGCAGGACAAAGAAAACACGAATTTGGATCCGATCCAGTTGAGCCACCAACTTCCAAGTTCTGCTACAAACTAACAGACAAACGAATTTTAGTCTTGGAAGGGACCTGAGAGGACTTTTAAGTCAATTATTTTCAAAGTGTCTGTGTACACACCCTCATCTAGCCAAGAAGTGTCTCTTTAAAAAGTGAGAGGTTACAAAACAGCCTGATGTTTTTGGGGTTATTTTGCCCTTGAAGTACCAGCTTTTTTTAAAATTAATTTTTTTTGGCTGACATATACAAATATAAAGTTGTACATATTACAAGGGTCACATGATGTTTCATGCATGTATACATTGTTTAAAGTTTAAACCTGCTGAATATGTCTATGTTGTTAAACATGTATAATTTCTTTGTGGTTATAACTTCCACAGTTCTTTCTTTGAGGCTTTTGAAATGCATGCAACATTACATCTATATTTATCCTACTGTAAAATCATACACCAAAGCATCATGCTCTATGTAACTGCAACTTGGTATTCGTTGATCACTTTCATCCACACATCCCTTCTATTCCAGCCTCTGAAGTTCCCGACTCTACTCTTAGCTTTTTTTTAAATCACTCCATACATAATACCAAATTTACAGAGTCTGAAAAATAAACTATAGGTTAATTCCAAAACACATTTAGGGATTTACAGTTTAACTGTAAACTTGCATGCAGGTAAAAAGAATATAACTTTACATTTCTAAATTATATAGCAAGTTGATGCATGTTTTAATGCACTTAAAAAAGATTTATTCTTTCTCATAAATCTTCGAATTGGGAAAAATAGAGACATACACTTCAAGCTTTATCAGCCAATGTGGTATTGTCTTTACTGACCAATTACCCACTTTGATTTACATGTAAGGATTTGGTGCTAGGATCCACAAATGAGTGATAACATATGTTGTTTGTTTTTCTAAGACTGTGTCACTTCACTTAGCATAACAGCTTCTAGTTCCATCCATTTACCTGCATATTTCATAATGTCTTTCTTTACTTCTGCATAGAACTTCACTGTGTAAATGTACCACATTTTCATTATCCACTCATCAGTTGAGGGACACTTGGGCTGCTTCCAGTTCTTCACTATTGTGAAAAGAGCAGCAATACACATGGTTGTGCACATGTCTGTGCTATAGGATGAATAAATCCTTTGGGTATACGCCCGGTAGTGGTATGATAGGGTCAAATGGTAGGTTTTTAGTCTATTAAGAGTTCTCCACACTGCTTTCCATAGGGGTTACACAAGTTTGCAATTCTAGAAGCAGTGAATGAGTGTTCCCCTTTTCCATACCCTCTCCAGCATTTGGTATCATTTGCTTTCTTGATCATACCCAGTCTTACTAGGGTAAGATGAAATCCTAAAGTGGGTTTGATTTGCATTTCCTTAATTACTAACAATGTTGATTGCTTTTTAAGATGTTTCCTGGCCATCTTTACTTCTTCTCTTAAGAAGTCTCTGTTCAGATATTTAGTCCATCTTTTAATTGGGTCATTTGTTTTCTTGGTCCTTTGTATTTTGTGTAATTTACATACTCTGGATGTTAAACCTCTGTCAGAAGTATCACTGGTGATTTCTTCCCACTCCGTGGGTTTTCTCTTCAATTGTTTCTTCTGTTGTACAGAAGATTTTTGGTTTAATGAAGTCCCACTTGTTGATTGTTGACCTTATTTCCTAAGCAACTGCTGTCTGATTTAGAAAGTGTTTTCCTATACCTATATCTTGTAGGTTACTGCCAACGTTTTCTTTTAACATTTTGAGTTTCAGGTTTCACATTGAAGTCTTTGATCCATTTAGAGTTGACTTTTGTATAAGGTGAAAGGTAGGGATTTAGTGTTCTTAGCTTGTCAAATAGGTGGCTGAAGTTGCATGTACTCAAGTTTGTGTCTTCAGTTTTGTTCCACTGATCGACAGGTCTATTTTTGTGCCAGTACCATGTTGTTTTTATGACTACAGCTCTGTAATAGAGTTTGAATTCTGGTATAGTAATCCCCCTGCATTACTCTTTTTGCTCAGGGTTGCTTTGGCTATCTGGGGTCTTTTGTTTTTCCATATAAATTTTAGTAATTTTTTTTTCTAATTCTGTGAAGAAAGTCATGGGGATTTTGATTGGGATTCCATTGAATCTATATATTACTTTGGGAAGGATGGTCATTCTTACTATATTAATTCTTCTAATCCATGAGCATGGGAGGTCCTTCCATCTTCTGGTGTCTTCTTCAATCTCCTTATTCAAAGATTTAAAATTTTCATTGTAGAGATCTTTAATGTCTTTGTTCAGGTTTGTTCTGAGATTTTGGTTTTTTTGAGGCTATTGTGAATGGGGGGTTTCCATGTACTCCTCTAATTGCTTGCCATTGGCATATAGAAAGGCTACTGATTTTTGTCAATTAATTTTGAAACCTGCCATTTCACTGAAACTATTAATGGTTTCTAGGAGTTTTCTGGTGCAATTTTTGGCATCCCAAAAATTGGGAATCTCTTGTCTTATTGCTCTAGCAAGAGTTGCAAGCACTATACTGAAAAGGAGTGGAGATAGTGGGAAGCCTGTTGGGTTCCTGACTTTAAGGGGAATGCTTCTAATTTTTCTCCATTTAGGGTGAGGTTAGCTGTGGGTTGGTTTGTTGTATATAGCATTAATTACGTTGAGGAATGTTCCCTCCAGTCCAATTCCCTCTAGGTCTTTAAACATAAAGGCATGTTGTTTTTTAGCAAAGGCCTTTTCTGCATCAGTTGAGATGACCATGTGGTTTTTAACTTTGAGACTATTTATATGATTTATGACATTTATTGATTTACGTATGTTGAATCATCCCTGAATCCCTGGAATAAATCCAACTTGATCATGGTGGATGACCTTTTTGATTTGTGCCTGTATGCAGTTTGAATTATTTTGTTTGAAAAATTTTGCATCTATATTCATTAAGGATATGGGTCTATAGTTTTCTTTTTTGGTTGTTATCTTTGCCTGGTTTTGGTTTTGGAGTGATGCTGGCTTCACAGAGGTGATTTGGGAGATTTCTGTTTCTATCCTTTTGAATAACTTAAGTAATATTGGTTGTAGGTCCTCTTTAAATGTCTGATAGAATTCTGCTGTAAATCCATCTGGGCCTAGGCTTTTTTTAGTTGGGAGATTTTCTGTTACTGTTTCAACTTCCTCAAATATTATGGGTCTGTTTAAGCTGTTGATCTCTTCTGGTTGAGCTTTGGTAAGTCCCATGATTTCAGATATTCATCCATTTCTTTTAGGCTTTCAAATTTAATAGAGTATAGGTTTTTTGTTTTGTTTTGTTTTGTTTTTGGTCTTTTCGAGACAGGGTCTCCCTGTAGCCTCAGTTGTCCTGGAATTCGCTCTGTAGACCAGGCTGGCCTTGAACTCACAAAGATCTGCCTGCCTCTGCCTCCCAAGTGCTAGAATTAAAGGCATGTGCCACCATGCCTGGCAAGGAGTATAGGTTTTTTTAAGTATTCCCATATGATGTTCCGGATCTTTTTATTATCTGTTGTAATGTTAATGTTAAGTCATTTATTTGTTCTTTTTTTTAATGTAGGCACTTAGGGCTATAAATTTCCCTCTTAGGACTGCTTTTAAAGTGTCCTAAAGGTTCTGTTGTATTGTATTGTCCTTTTCATTTAAATCCATTACTTTTATTTCTTTAAAAAATTTTTTTTAATTATATTTTATGTGTATGAGTGTACTGTCTGCATGTAGGTTGATGCACCCGTGTTGTGCAGGGCCATGAAGGTTAACAAGAGGGCATCGGATTCCCCTGGAACTGGAGTTAAAGATGGTTCTTAGCCGCCATGTGGGTGCTGGGAATCGAACCTGGATCCTCTGCAAGAGAAGTCGGTGCTCTTAACTGCTGAGCCATCTCTCCAGCCCCCTACTTTTATTTATTTCTTAGTTTCTCCTTTGACCCTTTCATTATTCAGGAGTGTGTTGTTTAATCTCCATGAGTTCCTGTAGTTTACTAACTACTGGACTTCTTCTGGTGTTGATATTAAGCTTTATTGCATTGTGTTCTGATAGAATGCATGGAATTATTTCATTTTTTTGTATTTGTTGAGGTTTGTTCTGTACCCCAGTATTTGGTTAATTTTGGAGAAAGTTCCATGGAGTGCTGAATAGAAAGTATATTCTTTGGAGTCTGGGTGGAATATTTGGTAGATGTCTGATGTCTTAAACAAATAAAGGCACAGCTGCTCTGGCAGAGAAGGAGCCCTCCCTACCCAGACGCCACTGGCCCCTGCACTGCAGTGACCTCAGAGCACCTCTAGAGATCAAACTGAAAACCACTGACCGACACCAAGCCTTGAGATTTCAAGGGAGAAACTGTTGCCAATTAGGAGTTGGAAATTATTATTGAAATTCCAATATCTACTCTGAATTAGAATCTAGATGTTCTCTTTAAAATATTTTATTATTTTTATGCATATGAGCATATTGTCCGCATGTATGCAAGTACACCCTGTGTCATGCAATGCCCAAGGGGATGATAAGAAGAGGGTGTTAGATCCCCTGGAACTGGAGTTATGCATGGTTGTTAGCCACCATGTGGGTGCTGGGACTCAAATGGGTGTCCTCTGCAAAAGCAGTCAAAGCTCTTACCTACTGAGTCATTTCTCCAATCCTAGAATTGAGATGTTCTTATCCCAGATCCAATGCTACTTTTAGCAACACCACAAGCTTTTTCTTTCTTTCTTCCTTCCTTCCTTCCTTCCTTCCTTCCTTCCTTCCTTCCTTCCTTCCTTCCTTCTTTCTTTCTTTCTTTCTTTCTTTTTTTGTGGTTCTTAGCCTCAGCCTTTACTGGCTGTGCTATCCTCACAGCATTCACAAGCTTTTTTTTGTCTTTTCGAGACAGGGTCTCCCTGTAGCTCCAGCTGTCCTGGAACTCACTCTTGTAGACCAGGTTGGCCTTGAACTCACAAAGATCCGCCTGCCTCTGCCTCCCAAGTGCTAGGATTAAAGGCATGCACCACCACGCCCGGCTGCATTCACAAGCTTTTTCACACACCATCCCCCTTCACAATCACTTGTGAGACAACCCTGTGAGAGATAAGGTCCCTAAGGTCCTTGAGGCTTTGAAGCTTTGATAAGTTAAAGCTTTTTTTTTTTTTTTTTTTGTCTTTTCGAGACAGGGTCTCCCTTTAGTCCCAGCTGGCCTGGAACTCACTCTGTAGACGGGGTGGCCTTGAACTCACAAAGATCCACCTGCCTCTGCCTCCTGAGTGCTAGGATTAAAGGCAGAAGAGGAGCTCCGTGCCTGTCTGCAGATGCCGAGGGGCAGTGCTATCCCTTCTGTTCACCTTTCAGTGCACCTTTACTTTGTAGACCCTGAGGCAGACAAGTACTTTCTCTGTGTGTGCAACACATCACAAAGGAAGGTAGGCAGTGACTCTACATTTATGCACAACAGCAGCTGTGCTTCAAATTACTGGCTGAGAACACTAGGCAGTAGGTGTTTCATGTCTGTGATTCCTATTTTATTTGCAGGATAGCTACAGCTTATTTTACATAGTATATCTTGAAAAACAAAGTAGTTTCATCACATTAAACATCCACTCTCTCTATGAAGTGGGGTTCAAGCATAGAGAGTAAGAAGGAGAGGTGATAAATGGTAACAGGACAGAGTCTACTGGATTCTTCTAATGGCACAAAAGATGCAAATGTCCCAAACTCACTGAACAACAGTAATAATTTTGTCTTAGAAGTCTGTTGATTTGTCCATCTCTTTATTTTTAACTGAATGGTAGCACTTGAATAGTACATAGTAGCAGGTGGAAAGGAAAGGGTTTTATGGCTTATTTCCTTTAAACTGTTTAAAAGTAGAATGGCCACATGCTGGTCCAAACACAATACGTGACTCTGCTTCAGCCTGGACCTCAACAAAAGCAATTCAGAAAGAAAAATACAATATTCCTGTTTCCATTTTCCCTAGATCAGTCTCAGTCCTTCTGTGTGAAGTCAGTCTCTCATGGGATACCAACCTCACAATCTGAGAAACAATGCTCTAGATAGGAAACAAAAGGAACACAGTGAAAACCAGCAGCCATTTGTTTTCCCACCCCAGAGAGTTAGACTATGCAACATCCTTTCACTACAAAGCCAAGTTACTATTCAGAATAGCAAATTAACTCTTTGTAATACAAATGACTTCAGGCTTAGCTAATAAAATGAGGGGGGAAAACCCTGAAGTTTCTTATTTCAAGCATTTTCTGAAGCAAAATTGAAGAACCATGATATCCCAGTCAGAGCCTTTTGGCTTGTGATAAATCTGACTTTAAAAAAAAATTACATTTGGGAAGTGAGGGCTGGAGAAGTGGCTCAGAAGTTAAGAGCATTTGCTGCTCTTCCAGAGGAACGGAGCTCCACTTCAGCCCCACCGCAGTGGCTCACAGCTGCCTGCAGCCCCTGACGCCCTCTCCTGCCCTCCACGGACACCTGCACTCATGTCTACATACACAAACACAGGCACGTACAGATGATTTAAAAACCATTAAAATAAATCTTACTTTAAAAGTTCACATAGGGGTACTGTGGAGATGGCTTACAGGGACAAGAGTGTAAGCAGGACTTGAACTCAGAGAACCCACGTAATAAGGCCTACATGGCTGTGCAGGCTTATAACCCCAGCGCTGGGGTGCAGAGACAGGCACACCCCACTGGCCAGATAGTCTGGCTAAAACAGCAGGCTTCCTTGTCTCAAGGCAATAAGGTGGACAGCAGTAAAAACACCAATGTTCTCCTCTGACCTCTGCCTTCCCATGCAGGAACACATGCACCCATACGCTCACAGGCAGGCAACACACACACACAAACACACACACACACACACACAGAATTCACATAGAAAATAAATAAGCTATAACCCAGGTAACAATAAAATACACAATAATGCTTATTTATTCCATGATACACTGCCCTTCAAACATTTTCAAGGACTTTAATGTTTATCAAAGTACAGCTCATAGGCCTGCTCACTGCCCATTTTGTAAGTAGTTTTACTGACACACAGCCAGACTCATTTGTTCAGATACTGTCTATGCAACAGCTTTCCTGCCACAATTGCAAAGGTGAACAGCTGTGACAAACTGCGTGGTCTATAAAGCCCAAAATACGTGGCCCTTCACAGAAATGGTTTAACCAGTAGGTCTTAGACAACAATCATAACAGACCCCAGAACAGCTTACTAAAACAATTTCTTGTGCTCTGTCTTTCATGGTTGCTGACATGCTCAGAAACTGCTGGTCTATCTATGAACTAAACTTTGAGCTATTTTATCTAATCATAGACCAGCAATATCTCTAAATACCTAAACTCAAAGAGGCTAGCTGGCACGAAATAAAGACTGTGGCATAAAAAGAAGTAAGTGCTGGCCGAGATGGCTTAGTGGGTAAAGGCTTCTCTGTAAGCCTGACAACCTGAACTAGGTAGAAGGAGAACCAATTCTGAGTTGTCTTCTGTCCACATGTGCACCGTGGCATGCATACCCGGACACACACACAGCAATAATATTTTTTTTGTGTGTCTTTTTGAGACAGGGTCTCCCTGTAGTCCCAGCTGTCCTGGAACTCACTCTGTAGACCAGGCTGGTCTTGAACTCACAAAGATCTGCCTGCCTCTGCCTCCCAAGTGCTAGGATTAAAGGTGTGTGCCACCACGCCTGGCCAATAATAAATTATTTTTTAAAATCAAGAAATAAGATAGATCCTTTGACCTACATGGAATTCTTGGTAGCTAAGAAGTACATCTGAGTCAGGAATCGTGGTGAGGGTCTATAATCCCAGCATTCTGAACAAAAGATCATGAATTCAAGCCCAGTCAGGCTACAAAACACATTCTAGGATGGAAAATACAAGAAGAACTTGTTTATTAAAAACAGAAAAGAGGGCTGGAGAGATGGCCTAGTGGTTAAGAGCGCTGACTGCTCTTGCAGAGGATCTGGGTTCGATCCCCAGCACCCACATGGTGACTGAGAACCGTCTTTAACTCCAGTTCCAGGGGAATCCGATGCCCTCTTCTGACCTCCACAGCACTGCAGGACATGGGTGCACCAACCTACATGCAGACAGTACATTAAAAAAAAAAAAAAAAACAACAGAAAAGAGAGCAAAGTGGTGGCCATCCCAGAGTAGGGGGGCTGGCAGTGAGACCTTGGACTCAGGGTTTCTCTCTGTACTCCAACACCCCCAGAACCTCATCAAGGACTTCTGGCATCACCCTGGAACAAGACAAGGAACCTGGACTTGGGAGCATCTGAAGCAGCTGGTACTGGAAACTAAAAACATCAACAAGATCAACAAGGACACATATTTTATGAAGAACCACCATGGATCCTATGAATGCAAACTCTGCCTGACACTGCACAAAAATGAGGGAGGCTACTTGGCCTACACCCAGGGGAAGAAACATCGGACCAACCTGGTGGGGGTGGGGAGGGGTGGGGGTGTGGGGATGGGGGCAGCCAAGGAGGCCAGGGAAACCCCTACCCCCACCCCTATAGCCAGCACCTGAGAAGGTCATGATGGAGGTGAAAAAGTTTGTTAAGATCGACCCCCACAAAGTGACCAAGTAGAGGGATACAGCGATGGCTAGCACAGCCTGCTGTTCTAGATCAACCACCCTGCGGCAGCTGAGCGCATCATGCCCCGCTACTGCCTCACATCTGCTACAAGCAAAGGCTCCCAGACTGCGGCCGGATAGTACCTGCTCCTGGCGGCCAAGCCCTACTTAACCATCACTTTCAAGGTCCCGGAGATGGCTAAGGACAAGGGCAAATTCTGGACTCACTGGAACCAGGAGACCAAGCAGTCTGTCCTCCAGCTCCACTTTAAGATGGAGAAGCCCCCAGCCCCACCCAGCCTCCCTGCTGGACCCCCAGCCGTCAAGCAGCCCCTGACCCCACTCATAAACGGCCTGCTCTGCACGGCCTGATGCCTTGCCTGTGCTCCCAGCTGGTGGCCTGCCCCTGCCCCTCCTGCCCCCCACCCCCAGGGCCTGCTTCCTCTGCCCCCCTGGACCTCCCCAGATGCCCCCACCAGCTCCTGGGATCCATCCCCTCATACATCTGGAGTTCATCCTGTAGCTCCAGGGGTCCATCCACCAGCCCCATTAGCTGGGGTTCACCTCTAGGCTCCAGTGCATCCACCTGCTCCTACAGTACACCTCCAGGTCCCAGGGGTTCCCTACTCCCAGTCCCTGGGATCCACTCCCAACCATCAAGTATGCAGTATGTGTATGAATGTACTGTCTGCATGTAGGTCTGTGCACTCATGTCCTGCAGTGCTGCAGAGGTCAGAAGAGGGTGTCGGATTCCCCCAGAACTGGAGTTAAAGACGGTTCTCAGCCACCATATGGGTGCTGGGATCGAACCCGGGTCCTCTGCAAGAGCAGTCAGTGCTCTTAACTGCTAAGGCCCCCAGCCTTGGAATCTTTTGTATTTGGTCCTGAGCCTATTAAATAGCTTTCCCTTAAGAAAAAAAATAAAAAGAAAGAAAAAGAAAGAAAGAAAGAAAGAAAGAAAGAAAGAAAGAAAGAAAGAAAGAAAGAAAGGCAAGCCCAGTCTGGTATCATAAGCCTCTAAATCCCTGCTATTGGGGAGGCTGAGGCAGGAGGATGTAGAGACAGTTTAAGACCAGCCTGGGCAACTTACCAAGATCCCATGTCAAAATAAAATATTTTCAAAAATTATTTTTATTTTCTGTGTATGCATGTATTGCCTGCATGGATGTAGGTGCATGGATGTTGTACAATGGCACAGAGGTCAGAAGAAGGCGTGGGATCCCCTGGAGTTGGAGTTCGGAGTACTCAGCTGCCACGTGAGTGCTGGGAATCCATCCCATGTCCCCTGAAAGAGCAGCCAGTGCTCTTAACCTCTGAGCCATCTCTCCAGCCCCTGTTGTTTTTTTTTATTTTTAAAGATCAATAAAAGAAAGAAGGAACTGGTTGCCATAATAACCACCAGGCAACCCCTCAGCCTCTTAAAAATAAGAGGAAATCAGTAGGAACCAAAAGTTATGAGTGTTTAGTATGTGAAAATCATAGAGACTGGTAATGTCACCAACCAAATAAAGAACAACAACAACAACAAAACCTCTTGATACTCTCAAGACACTTAATTATCCAGGAAAGAAGGTAGGCAAATAAAAAATAACTTTTTAGACTAGGCATGATGATGCTCATCTTTAATCCCAGCACTCAGGAGGCAGAGGCAGGCAAATATCCATGCGTATGAGGCCAGCCTGGTCTAATATAGTGAGTTCCAGGCCAGCCAGGGCTACATAGTGAGACACCATCTCAAGAAACCCAAACCCAAACAAAACAAAATAACAACAAAACCCCCAAACTTTTAAAGGCAAAAAACAAGCAATTGGCGTTAGGAAAATCCAGAGATAAGAAACCAGTTATTTTATTACTGTCTTAAAAGCTTTTCAAATAGCAGGGATGCTTCTCTCCCAACTTTATGCTGCCATTCTACAGAAAGGAGCATGAGTCTCAATGTAATGAAGTATAAGGTCACTGTTAGCATTCAAACTTAAATGTACAAAGCTACTACATAGACAGGAAACCACATTAAGATAAAAAGCTTTAAGAACACTTACTGAAACACAATGTAAATAAATATATATCATCATCATAAAAAATGAGATCGAATGCTGTATTTGCTTGATGGTATTTCCACGACACACTTTATAGTTCTGATTAATCACTGAGTCTCACTGCGTCATCTGTTTTGTGTTCAAATGAATACCTTACAGGGCTGAAGTGCAGGTGAGGGGGAGAGCACTTGCCTAGCATGAGAGAGGCCCTGTGCTTAGTCTTCAGTAACCCTCCCTATCCAGTAAAAGAAAAAAAGGAGATCTTGCACTGGTTTGAAAAGCCATCAAAAGATTACAATAATATAATTTTTAAAGTCTTTTTTAATTATATCTTAGCACTTTAAAATTTTCCTATCCTGGATATGAGTCTACAATTGAATGACAACAGAAGACATTCAAAGTCACAACAACTATATTAGATTTCTACTCTTTTTTTTTTTTTTGAGACATGGTCTCCCGGTAGCTCTGCCTGTCCTGGAACTCACTCTATAGACCAGGCTGGCCTTGAACTCACAGAGATCCGCCAGCCTCTGCCTCCCAAGTGCTAGGATTAAAAGCGTGCGCCACCACTGCCGGGTGGGATTTCTTCTCTTAAAGACAACCTGAGGTTCTCTTTTTACCATCCTCAGTTTTTCTAGAGAGATTACAAAAACAACATATTTGCCTTTTATGCCTCCAAGAAACTTATCGACTTAACAGATCTGTTCGGCAGGGCAGGTTCCTGTCTCTACAGGTAGCTCTTTCTTCCCACACCTCCTGAGCCATCTACATATCTCTAAACCAGAGTCAGGTAACTGCGGCACCTGAGGCAATCTTTCGAGTCACTCTGCTCCTCACTGACATGTGGGGTTTCTTTTAACAAGCATCTTAACAAAGAATTCCCCAGTGCCATGGTTACAAACCAGTCACTTATTAGTAAAACACTAGCTTTTTTTTTTTTTGGTCTTTTTGAGACAGGGTCTCCCTTTAGTCCCAGCTGGCCTGGAACTCACTACGTAGACCAGGGTGGCCTTGAACTCACAGAGATCCACCTACCTCTGTCTTGAACTCACAGAGATCTGCCTGCCTCTGCCTCCCAAGTGCTGCACCAACATATTCCAGTAATTTATTTCCTTTGGAAAAACTAAGCCAAATGAACTTTACAACTACTTAAAAAAACATCATGGGGCTGGAGAGATAGCCTAGTGGTTAAGAGCACCGACGCTCTTGCAGAGGACCTGGGTTCGATCCCTAGCACCCACATGGCGGCTAAGAACCGTCTGTAACTCCAATTCCAGGAGAACTCCAGTTCCAGGGGAATCCGAGACCCTCTTCTGACCTCCGCGGCATTGCACGACACGGGTGCACAGACCTGCATGCAGACAATACATTCATACACATGCAAAAATAAAAAAATAAATAAATAAAAAAACATCTAAGCTTCTTCCATTTTAGTACAAGCATACAGATGACATGTTCAGGCAATCAGAAAAAATAATTCATAATTCACCTTTCTAGAGAAGCAACCATACGTAATTCAGAAAAGCAAAATATCTGCTGGGTATAGGCTATCTAGAAATCATCTGTAACCAGGCTTATGAACCAAACCATCTATTGAGCAAATTAACTAGAGAGGCCCCAAATGTGCACAAAATATAAGCCAGTGGGGAGATTTAATTTTCAAAAGGATTTTTCAGAACATGATGTGTACAAAACATGAAGAAATCCTTTTACATTTACGGATAAAAGTCACAATTTATTTGAATAAAGCATAAACAAATTTTCAATAAAAGCACAAAGAACTACTCACCTCCACTTCCACAGCAGCAATCCCCTGGTCATAATGACCCATGAGATTAGGGAAAAATGTCATGTTGTAGGACATTTTCATACATCTGGGAACAGTAATTGGTTCACAAGTGAAGAGACTGTGCCCCTTTACAAGGGGTAGAAAAAGACACACCAACAAAAATGGGAGCATTTCCATTTTTCTTCAAATTCCTGATTTTACCACATGGTCTGGATTCATCTTAAACTCCATTCATCATCATCATAAAACTGTCATCCAGAGATAAAGTGTTCAAATTCTTCATTATTTTATCATTTTGAAGGAAGAAGCCGTTTTCCTGAAAATGAGTTCTGGGTCAATTGCTGTAAAAACAACCCAGAGTGTGTTATCAGCAACATTTGTCACACAGTCAAATTTAAGTCAGATATCTTTCTAGGTACCCGACATTGGAAAAAATGATGGAAAATTCCAAACTAGCAAGATACTCTTTCACCTGCCTTCCCGTGTGTGTGTGTGTGTGTGTGTGTGTGTGTGTGTGTGTGTGTGTTTCTAAGGCGTCTCATACAGAACACTGGGTAAAAAAAAAGTAAGTCACAGGATGAGTGAGAGGTGAGGGGAGGAATATGAGTAGTTAGAACTAAGTTTAAAGGGATTAATAAAAGCATAAAACCCAAGGCTCCCTTGGAAATCTTACTACACGGAAGAAAACTGGTCTCAAGAGGGATGGATTCCTCAAGACTCAGGTTCTTAAACGTCTACAGACTTTAAAATAGCGCGCTTCAGAGGGAAAAATCTTGTCCAGTTTTTTGTTTTTTTTTTTTTTCAAGGAGTCAAGCTGGAGGGAGATTTACAGGATTCTTCCTGTGGAGGAACAAAACTTGTAGTTTTCATGGCTGGGGGTGGGGTGAGTAGTGATGCAGTCCAAAAGAGGGGAAAAGGGACAAACTTGTCTCGCGAGGGTAACAGAGGTCCTATGTGTGACCGCTGTGGGCCACGATGGTGATTCTACAACGCTACTTGATTGCTTTTCACTTATTCCTCACCACCAGCACTTTTTCCCTCTTCCTCACCTAACAATCCAGTGCCCCTCTGTCCTGTATTCGACACAGATCAACATCCATCCTCAGTCCCACGGAGGGGACACATCCCTCCACACACAGAGGGGAAACATACCTTCACACACATACACACGGTGGGGAGACATACCCCCCACCCCCACCCCCACCACACACACCCGGTGCCTGCTCTTATCCCACGCTGGCCACCTGTTCCCGGCCTGCAGCGTCCGGGGCCTGCGCGGCACCAACGGGCCGGCGAGGCCCTTCCGAGAGTTGCACTGACTTCCGAGGAGACGGCTCCCCGCACCTGTGCCCCCGCGGGCGCCCCATCCTGCGCCTCCTCCGAGGCCCGCCCTGCCTGCGCCTCTCCCGTACCTGCGGCTCCGACTCACGCCCGGAACCCGCCCCGCAGCCGCCCCCCGTCTCGTCGGGCCGGGGGCGCCTCACCTCGGCCGGCAGTGGCTGGCCTCCCTCCGTCCGCTGCGCCGCGGCCCCCGCCACCTCCGACGGCCCGGGGCAGCGTCCGGGCCTCGAGCAGCCGCCGGGGCTGCACCGGGAGCGAGAGCTGAGCGATCCCGCGAGACTGCGCCGCCAGGTCGGGCAGGCAGGTTCGGGCTCGCGCGGCGGGACTGGCCCTCCGCCCCGCCCCGCCCGCCCGCGCCGCCGTCCCCGGTTGAACGCGGCCTGAGCCCGGCGCGAGCTCACCCCCGGCCGGGGTCCGCAGAGGGCCGCCCAGCCCTCCACCTTGCCGTCGGTCGCCGCCACGCAGGCTCGGGGCGGCGCCGCATCCCGCCGTCAGGGCCAGAGACGTCTGCTCTCGGACTCTTCTGGAAACTCTGGATGGCCCTCAAAAGTAACCCCCTTTCGAATGCACTTCCAGCTCGTTTTCTGGAACCTGCCCGCTTCTTTAAATGGGCTGTTTCCTCTCTACTCACTTGTCCAAGTGACCCGGAGTTCGCTGGCATGTAACTTCCTGGATAACTTTCCTTAAAAAGCCCTAACAATGCAGGGAGCCTGGCCACCACCTTGAGCGGCAGGTGCCGGTGGAATTCCAACTCCGCAGGTTCTACGGTTTTACTGCAAAACCCTCAGAAACTTGAACTGCAGTAGAAGCAGTTTTTGTTCTAGCAGAAAAATTACCTAATTGGGAAGGGGGTTTAGAGTCTTCACTGTGTAGACATGCTAAGTGGATCCAATGATGGACCCACTTACAGTAACTTAAATGTAATATGAAGGACTCGAATGAGGTAACGAACATGTAGAAACGCTTTGACAAAAGCAAAGTGCCTTTTCTGTTTGTTTTGTTTGTAATGGGGATGGAACCCTGATCCTTGTGCACACTAGTAGTAACATGCCTACTATTTTGAGCTATATCCCCAGCCTGTAAAGTGACTTATATCACATTTTAGTACCTTAGGATAAAGAACACCACAGAATAGACAAAAGAGTTTTGACTCCGGAGGCAGAGGCAGGCAGATCTCTGTGAGCTCAAGGCCAGCCTTGTCTACAGAGTGAGCTCCAGGCCAGCTGGGCCTAAAGGGAGACTGTCTCAACACCAGAAAAAAAAAAAAAAAAGAGTTTTGAGATCTTTGAGATCAGCAAAATATCAAAAGGGGGATGAATTTGGAGAGAATTCTTTCCTAGCTTTGTCAAGGTGTAGGACACCTGTGATTTCTCTTTCTTTCTTTTTCTTTCTCTTTCTTTCTTTCTTTCTTTTTCTTTCTTCCTTCCTTCCTTCCTTTCTTTTTCTTTCTTTCTTTCTTTCTTTCTTTCTTTCTTTCTTTCTTTCTTTCCTTCCTTCCTTCCTTCCTTCCTTCCTTCCTTCCTTCCTTCCTTCTTTCTTTCTTTCTTTTCTTTCTTTTCTTTCTGTGACAAGGTCTCCCTTTAGCCCCAGCTGGCCTGGAACTCAGTCTGTAGACCAGGCTGGCCTTGAACTCACCGAGATCCACTTGCCTCTGCCTCCCTAGTGCTAGGATTAAAGGTGTGTGCCACCACGCCGGCTTAAAGACGGTTCTTAGCCGTCATGTGGGTGCTGGGAATCGAACCCTGGTCCTCTGAAAGAGCAGTTGACACTCTTAACCACTGAGCCATCTCTCCAGCCCCAGAATGTGTTTCTACACAGGACATTTCTATGTAGAAAATTAACTTTCTACATAGGAAAAATACTTTTCATAGAATTTCTAAGTTTCTACACAGAATATTTCTCAGTAATGAGTGCTGGCACAGCCTATAATCAATCTCAGTTCTTGAAATGTTGAGCCAGGAAGATCTCAAGTTCAAGTCCAGACTGGGCTACTGGGCTACAGAGCAAATTGAAGGCTAGCCTGGGATATATAGTGAGCCCTTTATTCAAAATGCAGAAGGAAAAAGTATGCATTTCTCCCTAACTTTTACAAGCTTAGTGAACATTTCTCTGATCAGGCTAGAGTACCTGAACCAGACAGTGACATTTTAAAGTGATACATTTGAAATTCATAAGCACATGCTCCGAGGTTCAAAAAGGAAATGCTATGTTTATTTATACAGAAATGCAGCCTATTTTTATCTTTAATTGCACTTTATATACTGAGCCATGATGAAACAAAATGATTTGGGATATAGAGAATGGATTTGGAATATTTGAGCAGTTATCAGTATCATCCTTCATCTTCCAATGCAAAAGTTCATTTCAATGGTATGAGATAAAGAACACAGACTTGAGAGTTCGGAATTTCTGGATTCAAGGCCTAGCTCCAGTACCTGCTGGCTGCGTGAACTTGAGCAAAGCGCTCATCACTTCTTTGCCTTAATTTCATCATCAACATCATCAACAATATATAGAACTTTTACTCCTTAATTTCATTCTCCCTTCCTCTTCCTCTGATCTTATGTTGTGTGATAGTGGTCACCAAAAGTAGGAGCCAACTTTCACTTTTAATTCAAAGGATAATTTGCCAACATGTAAGATTTTGTGTAGGTGGATTCCTACCCCCCTCTGTTAACACTTTAAATATGCTCCACACTTTTTTTTGTGTGTGTGTATTTTTTGAAACAGGGTCTCCCTATAGCCCCGGCTGACCTGGAACTCACTTTATAGACCAGGCTTTGAAGTCACAGAGATTCTGCCTGCCTCTGCCTCCTGAGTGCTGGCATTAAAGGCATGCACCACCACACCCAGTCAGAAATAATTTATTATCTGTTTATTTATAGTTAAGTTTCTTACCATTTATTATTATTATTTTTTAAAGTTTTATTTATTTCTTTATTATTTTTATTGTCGTGCAATGCCGCAGAGGTCAGAAGAGGGCATTGGATTCCCCTGGAACTGGAGTTAAAGATGGTTCTTAGCTGCCCCAGGTTTCTTACCATTAAGTATACTAACTGTATATTCTTTTAAAAACTTTTATTTATTTATGTATTTATGTATTTATTTATTTTTAATTTTTGGTCTTTTTGAGACAGGGTCTCCCTGTAGCTCTAGCTGTTCTGAAACTGACTATGTAGACCAGGCTGGCCTTGAACTCAAAGAGATCCACCTGCTTCTGGTTCCCAAGTGCTGGCATTAAAGCCATGCACCACCATACCCCACAATATTTTATTTATTTTAGTTTATGTGAAGGAGTGCATCACTGTATGCACATAGCTGCACCATGCTGTGCAGTGCCCATGGAGGTCAGAAGAGCATATCAGATCCCCTGGAGCTGATGGTTGATAGCTGCCATGTGAGTTCTGGGAACTGAACCCAGGTCCTCTGCAAGAGCAGCCAGTGTTCTGAACTGCTGAGCTGTCTCTCCAGCCCCATTAACTGTATGTTCTTCATAGATGTGCTTTAGCAAGTTGACGTTCTCTTCCAGCCCTAGTTTGCTAAGAGTCAATTTTGTCAAATGCCAAATCCATTGAAGTGATCATCTGACTTTTTTCTTCTTTAGTCTATTGATGTGATGATCTGTATATATTGAACCTAAAATGTTGAGCCATAGGATAAATCTTGGTTGTGGTATGTAGTCATTTACAAAGATATATTTTATATTTATTTTTTAGTTAAAATTTTTACTTATGGGTATGTGTGTGTGTGCCTGATTGTCTGTATGTGTGCACCACATGCATGCAGTGCCCATGGAGCCCAGAAGAAGGCGTCAGATCCCTTAGAGCTGCAGTTACAGGCAGTTGTGAGTCATCTGACATGGGTGCTGGAAACCAAACTCAGATCCTCTGCAAAAGCAGTATATACTTTAACCACTGACGCATTGCTCAGCAACTTCAATTATGTTTATACACTGCTGATTATAGTTGATAATTTTTGTTAAGGCATTTTATTTCTATTCTATTGACTTACCTGTGAGCTCAGAGCTTCCTTCCTCAACCATAGCTAGTCTATTATATTGACGAGTCCACAAAAGGCTTCCTTTATTTCTGTGACAGTCTTTTTATATCTAATAAGTTTTTGTTTATTTTCCCTTCAAATTTCTGTTTCTTACATTTATCCATTTGTTTCTACATATTTCCCTTTTCCATTACAGCCCTTAGCATATTAACTACAGTTACTTTAAGTTGCCTGTCTAATAATTCCCTATCACTACTATTCCTGAGTCTGCTTCTGGTGCCCACTCTTTCTTCAAACTGTGGACTTTACTTTTCAGTGTGCCTTATGATTGGGGGTTGAAAGAAGAACATGATGCACTGGGTGAAAGGACCTGCGGTGATGGAGCTTTCCCAATGCAGCGTCAAGGTGCAGAGGGAGCAGAGGAGTGTTCTGTAGATCAAGGGTTCTCTCAGTCTTAGTGATCCTGTGCCCCTGGATCACAAAACTACTTAACTTTTCAGCCTCCCTTAACAGGGAAGAATGGCCAGAGGGGATTGGGGTGGAATATTTTACTTCCCCCAGTTAAGGTCTGAGAAAATCCCAAGAGATTAGGCTCTACTAGCAAAGTAGTTTCTCTTGAGGGTAGGTTTTAGTAAGAAAAACAATGATCTGGCATTGTGTTAGTTGGTTTTCTATCATGGGACAATACTTGAGATAATCACTTTGTAAGAGGACATAGTTATTTTGGGTCATTGTTTCAGTCCATGATCACTTGGCCCTGTTGCTTTTGGGCCTGTAGCAAGGCCTGTAACATGGCAGGAAAGTGTGGTGAAGACAGCTGCTCACTTCATAGGAGCCAGGAAGCAAAGAGAGATGGGAGAGGATAGACTTCCACTGTCCTTGTATGCACAGCCCCATGTCTTTAGTGGTCACTAAGACCTTCCAGTAGGCCCTGCCTTTTACTTTTAAAAAATTGTATATTTGTGAGAGAGAAAATATGAAAGAGAGACAGAGAGAGACAGAGACAGAGACAGAGAATGCGTGCCATGGAGAGCATTGTGGAAGTCAGAAGACATTCAGGACAAAGCCTTCAACACATGGGCCTTTGGGAGACATTTAAGATCCAAACTGTACTGGTATATTTTCCTGCTCCTTTCTAGATGTAGGAGGGGACTTTTCGTAGGCTCTCAGTGGAAGACATTGGAGGAGCTCTTGAAAGTTAAACTCACAGATATGTAGGACAAGGCTCCTTGGAATTTTTTTTTATGTGTACGAATGTGCTGTCTACATGTAGGTTTGTGCACCCGTGTCATGTGATGCCACAGAGGTCAGAAGAGGGTGTCGGATTCCCCTAGAACTGGAGTTAAAGACAGTTCTCAGCCGCCATGTGGGTTCTGGGAATTGAACCCCGGTCCTCTGCAAGAGCAGTTGGTGCTCTTAACCACTGATTTTTAATTCTTAGACTTGTCCATATGACCCCCTAGCAACTCAGTGCTGACAGGTCTGGTTTTCCTTCCCTGTACCAGTTCTCCTAGAGGGTTTGGCTGGGAGGTTCCTACTTGGTTAAGTTGTCTTCTCTATCCATCCGTTTGTCCCACGGGGGGGAGGGGGGGGGTAGCAGTTGTTCGTCCTGTGGCCTTAGTTCTCTGACAGATCTAAGAAGAGTTGTTGGTTTTTAATTTGTTCAGCTTTTTACTTGATGTTAGGGCACAGTGATAGCTTCTAAGTTCCTTATATGCCAGATAGGATGCTCCAGTGTTTCATCTTAAAAGGTGTATATTACTTTATGAACCTTCTTGATAATTCCAGCCTTAAAAGAGCAAAGTTTCTCTAAGCTGTTTAAAACTACCAAGAGCTGGAGTTAGTGGCACAGCTCAGTGGCAGAGCCTACCATACATGAGACCCTAAAGTAAATAATGCACATTAAAATGCCAGGAGCTACACTAACTAGGAAAGTTATTTAATTTTGCATTATTATTAGCAGGATACTTATTATATACTTTTTATTATAGGTGGGTATGGTGGCTCATGCCTATAATCCCAACCTTTAGGAGGCTGAGGCAGGAGTATTGCTATGTGGGTCACATAGTGCCTGGGCTACAAAGTGTGACCCTGTTTGAAAATAAAATTATTATAATACCATAATTAAATTATGTTGCCAAAATTAATGCATTATATAAGCAAACATAATTTCTGAACCACACAAGTTTTTATTTTATATAAAATAACTGGCAGGCCTCCTCGCACCCACTGACCTGTGGTTGAGGCTATAAAGACTCAGGGAACAAACAGCAGGGGGGATGCCCCAACTGGATAAGGCTGGGCTGAGCAGAAGCAAAGGAAAGAATAGCAGCAAAGAGAGGATGTGGGAGGAAAGCAGAGCGTGTCATGGGTCCCTCCATCCTGAAGTCTCTCCCAGTCCCATTCTCATGGGTCCCACCATCCTGAAGTCTCTCCCAGTCCCATTCTCATGGGTCCCTCCATCCTGAAGTCTCTCCCAGACCCATTCTCACGGGTCCCCTCCATCCTGAAGTCTCTCCCAGTCCCATTCTCATGGGTCCCTCCATCCTGAAGTCTCTCCCAGTCCCATTCTCATGGGTCCCTCCATCCTGAAGTCTCTCCCAGTCCCATTCTCATGGGTCCCTCCATCCTGAAGTCTCTCCCAGTCCCATTCTCATGGGTCCCTCCATCCTGAAGTCTCTCCCAGTCCCATTCTCACGGGTCCCCTCCATCCTGAAGTCTCTCCCAGTCCCATTCTCATGGGTCCCACCATCCTGAAGTCTCTCCCAGTCCCATTCTCACGGGTCCCTTCCATCCTGAAGTCTCTTCCAGTCCCATTTTCCCTGAGCCTTGAAATCTCAACCCATGCCCAGGTCCCTCCAACTGTTTGTGAATTTAATCTTGCATGGATTTAGCTTAGTAGTGTCTGTGAATACAACCTAATGGATAGTCTTTATCTAAAAATTAACTTTCATGTGCAGCATATTACCTGCTGCTTCCTGCTCTAAAGTCTAAGTGCTGCACTGTTTGCAGCATAACAATTAGACTTTGGGTTGCATCCATTGTGGTTGACCAGAAATGACAAACCTCCTAATTACTACCTCCAGTATTACTGGAAAAGTGAAATTTTCCATGCAGTCATAACATGATCCTGTGGGATAGAGCCACATATTTTAATGACAGCTAGATGTATACGACTGCCTCTGTGGAGCTCTGGTATTGTCATTTGCAAATAAAGAGATTTACAATGTTGAATAAAAACAGCTTCAGCTCTGTTAACACTTCAAGGTACATCTTGTGTTTGTGAGTTTATCCTGCTGAGTTTTGCCTTCAGTGACTTCAATACCTACCATTTGGTCATCTTTAATATTTAGTATTTATCTTTTTCCATGTAGTAAAGAGTGATGTTAAGTCAAATAGTTCAAATAGTGGAAATAGTATTTTCCCTCAAGCTAATAAGTAGCCTTTATAGTGGAAATAGTATTTTCCCTCAAGCTAATAAGTAGCCTTTAGAAAAGGGCTTCTTGTCTATGGCCATACCACCCTGAACGCGCCCGATCTCATCTGATCTTGGAAGCTAAGCAGGGTTGGGCCTGGTTAGTACTTGGATGGGAGAAAAGGGCTTCTTGCCACAAACAGTGATTTAGATAATAACTAAGTTACTTTCCTTTGATGTGAAAATCCAATTTTATACCTAATTGTACATCATGGGCTTTTAATGACTATGTTTTTTTTTTCTTTAAATTGCTCTAAAATTTGATGGGATAAATTAATTTATTATAAGAATTAATGTTGTTAAATGTACATAATACTCCCAAGTGATCTAGAGTCACTGCTATTCATATCAAAATTAGAATGGAACTTTTTACAGGGATAGAAATTGTTATGTTATTATTGTTATTATTATTTTGATACAGGGGCTCACTCTGTAGTCCTGGGTAGCCTAGCTCTCCTATGTAGTCCAGAACTCAAAGTGATTCACTTGCCTTTGCCTCCTGGGTGTTGAGATTAGAGCATGTGCCACCATACCCAGCTCAACCTAAAATATGTATGGTACACATACCGATTAATCAAAAAAATCTGAGAAAGAAAATCAAACTAAAAGCATCACACTTCCTGATTTTAGAATAAATTGCAAAGCTATAGTAATCAAAGCAATATGCTACTGTACTAAAAACAGATACCTGGCCCCAATGGGGGAGAACAGATTGCTCAGAAGTGAGCTTATGCATGTCTAATCAGCTGACCATCAGCATGGGCACCAAGGATTGACAATGGAATGAGGAGAGTCTGTCAGCAGATAAAGGTGGGAAAGCTGCGTGGCACATTAAAAATAAGAAATTGGACTCTTTAATCTTAATAAGATATAAAAGTGAACTTGAAATTGGTTAGATTTAAATATAAGATCTAGAACAGTGGAACCTCCAGAAGAAACTACAGAAGAGAGCTCTTGGGCATTGGTTTTGGCAGTGAGTTTTGGGTGCAAAGGACAAAAGCAAAAATAAACTATTGTAACTACATCAACTGAAGTGCTCTGCACAAGGAAACTCACTAAGTTAAAGGCACTTGGGAGAAATTAACTTCAATGTACACATCTGATAAAAGTTAGTGTCTGATTTTCTTTTCTTGTTGCTGTGATAAAATGCCCTGACAAAGACAACTTAAGGAAGAAAAATTGTATTTTGACACACACTTCAACGGTGTAGTCTACCATTGTGGGCAAGTCAAAGTAGCAGGAGCCTAAATGTCTGATCACATCATACCCACAGTCAGGAGGCAGAGAGCAGTGGATGCTTGCACTCAGGTTACTTTTTTTTTTCATACAGTCCAGAATCCAGGCCTAGGGAATAGTGCTGCCCACAGTGGGCCTTCCCACTTCAGTTACCATCATCATCATCATAATAGAAGAATATATAGAATTATATAATACGTATTATGGACTAGCAATGGAAAATCTGTCATAGGTATGCCCAGAGGCTTATTGATTCTAAATCCAGTCAAGTTGACAAGTAAGTTATAAGTTTACCTCATTAACACTCAAACATATCACTTTTAAGCCATAATCTTCTACTTATTGCCCAATAGGCTCAGGACCATCTTAAAATACATCCAGTGTAACTTCCAAAGTCTCCATAGTTTTTAATAATTCCAACCCCTTTCAAAGGTCCAAAGTCTAAGTCTCATCTGAGACCCAAGGCAATCTCCTGTGAACTCCTATAATTTTTTTTGTGTGTGTGTTTTCAAGACAGGTTCTCCCTGTAGCCCCAGCTGTTCTGGAACTCACTCTGTAGACCAGGCTGGCCTTGAACTCACAAAGATCCTCCTGCCTCTGCCTCCCAAGTGTTAGGATTAAAGGCATGCACCACCACATCTGGTGTGGATATGTTTCTTAACTTGATTGTGTTGATCATTTTACAACATAAATGTGTATCAAGCCAGATTGTATGCCTTGAATATGTGCTATTTTTGCAAATGCTAAAATAAAGCTTCAGGGGACATAAATACAAATACAAAGAATAAGAAGAACCCCCACCGATGAGATGAGTATACTGTAGTGGTTAGTACTGTCAACTTGACAGAGTCTAGATTTAACTAAGAGACAAGCTGCTGCACACATCTGTAGTCAGAAGACTCACCATACACATGAGGTGCACTTCCTGGTAGCAGCCGAGATAAAATGATGGGAAGGAAGGCCAGCCTGGTCTACAGAGTGAGTTCCAGGACAGCTGGGGCTACAGGGAGACCCTGACTCAAAAAGACCAAAAAAAAAACAAAAAAAATAGTATTCAGACATTTTCTCCAGTTGGTGGCAACTGTTCTTGGAGGTCTTAGAGGTGTGGCCATGCTAGAGAGAAGTATGTCACTTGGGACAGGCTTAGTGAGTTTAACCAAGCCGTGAAGTCTCGCAGTCACGCCTCTACTTCCTGTGATCATTGTGAGATGTGACCCTCGTTTTGCTGCTCCAGCTCCAGCCCCGGCCACCATGCCTCCCCCACCACAATGGACTATAATTCCCTGGAACCATCAGATCATTAGCTCAAATAACTCTTCCTTTTTATACGTTCCTTGGTCATGGTGTTTTTTATCACAGCAACAGAAAAGGGACTAATCCAGTGTTGGGTACCAGAGAGTGGGCGGTTGGCGTGAAGAACCTGACCATGTGGAATAGTGGAGAATGCAAGACTTTGGAACTTTGGGCTAGAAAAGCTGTTGACTTTTTAACAGGCCATTCTAGTAGAAAGCCTGGAAGAAAGCATTACTGCAAAAAAGTGTAGTTCGCAAGGAAAAATAAGACTTAGGCAGCAAACTGGGATATTTTGATAAAGAGTCGGCAGCAGATCGCCCAACAGCCCAAATGCGTGCCTGATGGCTAAAGTTGAAAAAGCAATGGACTAATGTCTTTGGGCGGAGGATATTTCAAGACAGTGTAATGTAGAAATGGTGGCTTGGCTATTATGGTGAATATTGTACAGATCTACAGTGAGAAGAGCAAATGGGGCAGAAAAAATGGCAAAGAATGTACAGTTTGGATCTGAAACCCCACTAGGAAGATTAAGGATGGGGCCAAGGCATGTGAATGAGAAATTTTCCTTTTGATAAGGAGATTTAAGTGATTAAGGAGAGGCCTAGCTAGTTACAAGTAAACAATGTAAAAAGTGAGATTAAAGTTATTAAGGAATGGCCTCAAGATTTACAAGTAAACAACAGAAATAGTAAATTCAGGGCAAGACCACACCCAGATAATCTCAAACTTTTGAAAGGAAAATAACTGAAAGGGTTTTCTGCGCCAACAAGTTAAGGGCAGAGAAAATTGGCAAATGTGGTTGAAATAGCTCAGGGTCTATCCCAAACTTACAGCCAAACTCGGCAGTTTCATTCACTGGTGCTGGCTTTAGAGGCATGAAGTTTTGCAAGAGTGAAGGGTCTTTTCGGTTTCTCTCCCAATCTCCAACGGTTTTCAGAGAGATGCCAAGTCAGGCAGAGTGCAAGCAGGGGTGTCCCTGCGTAAGGAAGGCCCTGATAGGCCATTGCATGAAGATGTGAATGTGAAGTCTGGTTGGCAGCGAAGACCCCAAGAAAGACATTTGAGATGCCAGACATGTGAGATATTTTCCAAGGCAGAGCTGGCATACAGGGAGTGGTACCAGCCTAAGAAAGAGATGTTTGTTGCAAGAAAAGCTGGAGAGCTGAGCCATCCTAAGCCCTTTGGAAGTCAATCCCAGAAGTCACACATGGAGCAACTGGACTTGGTGTTTGCCCTGCAAGTTTTTCATCTTG